>JAODFX010242122.1:0-12580 GCA_027580035.1 Dorylogaster longipes
AAGTGCCTTTATTTATTTATAGGTAAATCTTACTGTTAGTATGCAAACAAAAGCTTTAATTGGGTGCTCTTAGGTGGATATCTAGTTGGTTATAAAATACTCATTGTTATTGTGCAATATTGTTCCAACTTTTTGAAGCACAAAAATTTATTGTTCTTTTATTGTTGTGTAACTTGAATCTCAAATGGGAATATACTTTATAAAATTGTGTATGGTATTAAATAAATAAGATATTATTAAACTCTCCAATTTAACATTTAGATTGTATTGATGTTCGTTTGCTTGTTCTAGGTTAATTTACATAAAGTAAGCATATTTTTCGGTTATGAATCTAGAAAGTAAGGTTAGCGGAAGATTTCCTACCTGCAAAGTTCATCTGAGGAAAACTTAAATTCTTAAGCATAGTTATTCAATATATTAATCAAATATAATAGAAGTTAAAGTATACTAAATGAAACTGAATGTTTCTTTCAGCCGCCAGGAAATCCCCCATCAGCAGGAATAAATCTACCGTCAGCACCATCTGCTCCACCAATTCAGGACGACCAGACAAGACCATCGAATCTCTATCCAACCATTAACAGTCCGACATCGGGAGGGTTTGGCTTTCCTTCGTACACACCCGTTCCGGGCAACACAGCGCCCCCTATGTACCCCCAACCGGGGGCAATGTCTGCTGCCCAAAACATCGGGCCATATCCAACAAGTCCGACTTCTGGGCCTGCTGGTGGCACCCCGGGCTACTTTCCTCCCGGTTACCCCTCGCAGCCGGCCTACCCATCGTACCCCTCGTATCCCGCATACCCGGGAGGTAACTATGGTGGTTACCAGGGTGTACCGGGTGGTCGTGGAGCACCTGGGGGCAACGATGCACCCGTACCGGCTGGCTACTACGTGTACAAACCATCGGACTTTAAGTACGGCAGTGCTAATGATTCGTCGACGATGGACAAGGTGAAGAAATATGGCTTGCCGATTTTGGGCGCTGGTGTCGCCACCTACGCCTTGTCGAAGCTAACCGATGGATTTGGATTGGGAGGACACTCGAGTGATTCTGATTAGCAATCTAATCAGGTAGTCTTAGCTTTTAGGTTAGGATCTCATAAGAAATTAGTTTGCAAAAGTATGTAAAGAAAAGCTGTTGGTAGTTTGGAAGATTTTTACATTCTGCTATTACAGTCATACTTATGTCAATGGAAAAAGTTGTGAGACATAAACTGCAGTTTACGTACCTACTTCTGCATCCCAATCTGATTAGTATAAACTTATATATTTAATAATAGTCAGTGCCCTGTTTTGTATTGGTTTGGTTCATAAAATCTTTATTGCACTAGTTAACAGACTCTGCAAGCCATAATATTTCTAACAATGATCTTTCGTTTGGAAGAGGTTATGATTTCAGGATGCTTATTAACCTGTCAGCTTCCCTGAAACCTGTCTCAATCGCCCCGTGTACAGTGGAATAATAATGCGGGTGCGTTGCTTCACCGGCGAAGAGGATTCTCGGCACGTTTGCTTTGTTCACGATCGGTTGACTTAAAACGACGTTCGCTGAAGGTTTGATCTTCCTGGACGCAATCGTTTGAAAAGAATACGTGCCTCGAATGAATTTATTCAAATACCATTGTGTTCTAGAACACAAGCATTCCAACAAATCTCTCAAATCTGCAGTTCCGCATTCTGAGTTGTTAATCGTTTCGAACCTGGCAATTTTATCCGGCCGTTGGACATTGTACACCTTCCCGAGGAACTTCCTCAAGGTGAAGTCAATACCGTCGAGGAGAATGTCCTCGTCCAGGCGCTCGATGTCTGGCACAAACTCGCCCGTGAACCAGCACGACAACACACGCGGATTCTGCTCGACTCGGTAGACGCCCATGAAGTTCGTCAGCCACGATTGTCCAAACTGGAAGTGCGCATAGTGCAAATAGTTTTCTATAGAGAGTTCATAAATGTTCGTAAGTGACGTCATCAGAGTGCAGGACAAAAACCTATAGGTAACTGTATAGGCAACCCAAGACAACTTAAATTGCGACATTTGCGACACTGTGTTCTATTGAGAAACGCTTTAAATAAAACAAAAGTTGTTTTACCAATTCAAAAACGTACAAGTTAAATGGATTTCAATTAGAATTAAATAAATTCAACTTCAAAGCAAACAATTTCCGTTTTCAGTCAAAAACTTACAAAATGGCCACTTGAGGTGGCATACTAGGAGAGACCTTTGGTTTTATATGCTAAATACGCATTGGCAAAAAAACAAATCTTATTAACGTTCGAAATGAAAAAGAATTTGAATTAAACACCTCACAGTTCGAAAGTAGTTTTGACAATTGCTAACATTCTGATCGATGGACAAGCACTACCAACTGCTGCATACAAATTTGTTTTTCTCCTAGCACTTTGATGACGTCACTTACATTTGTTTTTCAGCAAAGCCGGTACGAATTGTCCATGCAGGAGAAGAAAGAATTAGACCTTGCGTGGCCCGCGTGGGAACTGCACCGCCAGCGTGTCCCTGTCGTCCTGCGTCCAAAGGAAGGAGACGCCTGCGAAGCCGTCGTCGCCGGGGGCCCACCAGCGCTCGGCGAAGCGCAGCAGCACCTTGGCGACGGCGCCGATGCCGACGGCCTCAATAGCGGCCACGTGGTGCGCCGGCAGCGGCGGCTCGAAGAGGCGCTGATGGTGCACTTTCAGCACGCCCACCGACGGCGTGAAGATGACGTGGTGGGCGGTGAGGAGCGGCGCCGTGGTGGTGCTGTTGTGCACCTGGAGCGCGACGTGGACGCGCTCGCCGGCGGCGTCGAGCGTGATGCGCGTCACCTCGCTCGCGAGCCGGATGTCGGGCGGTGTGGGCGTCGTCGCCAGCAGCGCGTCGAGCACGGTGCGGAAGCCGCGCCCGCTCCAGGTGAGCGCACGATCCCCATCGCAGTCGCGGTAGTCGGAGAGCGCCGACGGCTCGAACCACGAGAACGCACCCTCTGAGCTCAGCACGTACCGGTTGAAGGTCTGGTAGGCGAGCTTCGCGATGGCAAGCTGAGTTGCATTCCCAGCATATTGTTCCTCGATCGCTGCAAAATACCTGCCACACATTTTGGGGTTATGTTCGGTTACCCCCGTTTCTCGATATATGTAAGATTATGGTCGATTATGTTAGGTTGTAATTGGAGGTTAAGGTGACGCAAAGTGATTGCCAGATGGTGCTGCTAGTTGTTTGAATGAAATTTTTATACTTGACACTCATAAAATAGGAAGAATATATTTACGTATATTTTTTCAAACAATTGGCTTCTTTTCATTGTCTTTCCATATTGTTACTGAATCATTAAATATTTGTTAAATATTTTAATACCGTTCCACGTATTTATGAAGGTTTGAAGAGTATGATACAACATCTCAAGTATGTCGAAGCATGTCAAATCACACTTTAGTTGGGTTTTGAACGACTTGATTCATTTAATTGATTCCGATTTCATTTGAAAGCTTAGATTAATTTTTTTTAAATAATTAATGAACGTTGGCTGTAAAACATATAAATTAAATCTCTTTAACTAAATAACTTTATGTATATATAATATTTTGCAAACGCACTTTACTTACTTGATAGCATTGTAGCTAAATGTCCCAGATATCGTCATGTTAAGGTAATATTCGCAATAGAAAGTTGGATATTGTATTATTCTGTAATATTTGTTCTATAATAAACGTATAATAAACTCGAATCACACATTTTTATGTACCATTTATCATCATGCGAACAAATTATTATTATTATTTTATTACAATTGCACGCAATGTACGATAGTGAGAACGACATTTGCATGCACAACTTTTGGGTTTAAAAACTCAAATATTGAAAGGATGAATTTCATCCAACATGAAATTCCGAATGAAATAGACATATTGTGCAAATTATTAGAATGACGAATGAAGGGTAAGGAATTGCACTGATTCGTGACCCTCAACTTAATCCGCATCGTGATCCAAAGTGCACAATGGAGCGCACCTTAGGTTAACGCATGCAGACATACGTTTTAGTGAAGTAGGAGCCGACGGTGTCGGCCTCGGTGGCGTTGCGTGCACCATCCGCCTCATACACCTCGTCGAAGATGGCCTCCAGGTCGTTGGCGAACGAGGCGTCGATGAGGCGACCGTTGGAGGCGGCGAGCGTGAACGTGTAGTTCGCGTGCTGGAGGACGCGTGCGTCGCGCATCAGCTCGAAGACGACGTTGCCGGCCTCGCCGTGGCACCACTCGGCGCCGAGGTCGACGACAGCGGCGCCGAAGCGCACGCTGTGCACGCGTCCGCCGAGGCGCGCCTCCGCCTCCAGGACGCGCACGCCGACGCCGTGCGCGTGCAGGCGGCTCGCGGCGGCGATGCCAGCGGCGCCGGCGCCCACAACGATCACCTCGACGTCGACGTTCTCAGCGACTACGGCGACGACGCAAATCAACAGGAAGCAGGCGATATCGACACCAGGCGATAAGCAACAGCCCGACATGGTGTCGTGCTGCAGACCGAGTGATCTCTGCCCATCGACGCAGATCAATCAGCGCATTAAACACACGCCTGACGTTGCGAAATGTATGCTTGCGATTATCGCCAATCGTCGTCGCGTGAAACGCACGCTCATTTCCTTGCTCTCCGATCGTATTTCACACTCCGCCGTCTTGACATGCATGCGTAAACAACTTTTGTTTATCTTCGCGTACTTTGGCGTGTTTCTCAACTGCCTCGAATGAGATAATCCCCACATGAGGATGCAACTAACGTTCGCCATTATCACCATTTAGCATCCATTCTACGGCTTCCGCCCAAATCTATTTAAATAGAAACAGAAACAGATAAACTATATGGTTTAGGATTAGAGGAATTTAGGAAGATTTGTGAGATGACGTTTGTGTTGCAGACATTTGTGATAACGATTATTTGTGTTGATTTGTTTTATTGAGTAAACAAACAAGACGAAGAAGAAATCATTTGCAATACGTCTTTCCTTTTCAAGGTTATTTTAAAGTACCGAGTTAGCCAAAATAAAAGTGCTTCACACGTTTAGTAAAATTATGTTAATGACAATTGTGGTAAGAACATGTGTAAGGGTAGACATTAACTATTACTGTTAACAAAGTTAACTTTTGAAGTAACGAATGTTGGATTAACTGCATTGATAATTTGCATTTTTATTAGTGTGCAACGTGAATCAAATGTGAAACTAAAATGGAAGCTTTCGAACTATACATTTCAGTTGAAGAGGAGTCAAGAAACTAGCGCAATACCTGCATAACAACCACACACGCTTCGATTATGATTTACTTCAACAATTACTCATTATTCGAGAACTGAGCCTCCTCACCTTTGCCATATTGTGATATTTCATGCAAACAGCGATCGTTTTTTTTTTGTTCTGAGACGTATTCGGACAAGCTGGCAACGTGTTTGCTTTTATTATGGAGTGTTTTAGCGCTCGGGATGCTGGGCTCGGAGTGCTAACTTCACTCCAATGATAACATACTGTATATTTCTGGAACTAAAACTCTGATTTGCGTGTTCTATGATTATTTTAATAGAAGAAGAGTTGCTCATTGACGTCCATAAAATTCTTTGCTCTTTGCTAGCTTGGAAGTGAAAAATACGCAGTGTTGAGTATTTTATATAATTTTAACAGATGAGTATTCAATAAGATTATATGTACTAATCATGTAATCACGAATATTGAGCGTCTGTAGTCGAGTAATCTGGAAAATTAGCATTGTAACGGCGAAATATTACTCGCGGGTGGGCCATAGCACGTGCTGCATTTGAGAGACTGTGGTAAATGCAAAATATTCCAGGCGAAAAACCGTCTCACACTGGCGTAAGAAGCCGGTAGAATAGACGTAAGAATATACGTACATATATGATCTGTATGATATAATCACGTTAAGGAATTCTCGCTGAATATGCATAGGATCGAATTCCAATCGGCCTTGCAAAGTCGCCAACGCGCAGGCAAACATCAGCAAAGCAACACGTGTACATGCTATGGCATGACGCTTACATTTCTAGGCGACATTTGACTCGAGGCGGAAGTGAAAAAACGACCGAGGTCATCGCGTTGAGCGGAAGCGTTCGCGCAAGATCAACGCACCCACCTGCTCCTTATCCTCCTGCGACTTCGGCTGCAGCGTCACGTTGAGCAGGATCTCGCCGAGGTCGACGCCGGGCTTGGCTGGATCCTGCAGCGGCAAGTGGATGTCGGCGGACTTCGATAGCTCCAGCGTCTGCAGGTCCAGCTGCGTGGCTCCCATGAAGTCATCCTTGGCCAGATCAACATACAAAAGCAAATTTGTCTACATCGAGTAAATATTGAAAGCGTAAGGTAAATGTCCCAAATAAAATATGTTTAATAATCTAATACTCTAATTTTTAAAAATTCAATCTAATTTAATTTTGAGTTTTATTCAAATTCAAATTTCACATTTTTCTATACCATGTACGAACTGTTCTAATTTAACACCTTAACGTCTTAATGAATCATTGCAATGCTTTACTCCTTCTTTCGTTAGTACCAATAACGATTACGAATCACTGGTACGATCGAAAGCAGTTTAGGTTACGTGTTTAGGTTACACATTCGTGAGATGTCTCCACCTAGTATAGAAATTGAATATAACTGTAATCTGCAACCGAGTGCTTAATTTATGAGATTTGCCCGCGAATTGACGATAAACAGGTCAGTGACGATATTTGGGACATTTACCTTATGAAAATCAATTATAGTAAACTTAGTGCTTGCTGCTTTTGGAATTGTATAGAATATAAGAGTTAACAGTTAACAATTTTCTATAAAAAAACGAAAAATTTGTCAAAATTTCAAATTATTTTCTTCTTAGCTTCTTTACTAAAAACCCCTGCTAATGCCGAAAGGAAAAGAGACAACAAACAAACAAGATAAAAAAATTTTTTTTTTAATTTTATACGTATTTACAGTTTTTTTTAACTGTTAAAACATTATATTCATTATATATTATTGAAGAAATATAATTATTATTTAATATTTAATATGCATGTATATGAAAATATTACTATGTTGATTCAATTAAAATGAATATATGAAAATATATTGTTTTTGATGCAATGAAAATTGATAAATATCAATAGTAAATAAAAATAATTCGATGTTAATCACATAGTTATTGAAGAATTGTACGTATTAATACTGTCATCATTTTAAATATAATAAAATTAGGGAAAAACGTAGGTATATGCAGAAGGTAAATCAATTTATATACTGATTCATTCGTTAATGATATAATATAATTCCGGTAAGTAGAAATTTTTTATTCATGATTTTTATGGACAAGTGTTTTATTTGCATTCGAAAGTAACGTTTAAAATATTAAATTCATATCTTTATGCACAATAAATTTAGAACAAACGAACCAATAAACAAACAAGAGTGAAAAGATAACTTCGAGGATACGAATAACGGTTTTGCAAAGTGTGAATCAATTTCCTAATACAAACACATTCTCCTCATGTGAATGTATTTACATGAAGAGACATCGCAATTGAATCTAGAGGAATATCGCAATCTGCTGTTAGTAAGGCCTATGTTATCGACTATTCGGACGCTGCTTTCAGTAACAAACACCATGAATAAAATAGGTGCCACTAAAATATTAATTCTAACGTCGGCATTTATCTAGATTCAAATGTGAGGTGCATGATATGAAAATTGCTTTGACATGTTTGACATACAACGAACTCAGACCTAGAAACAGAAGACAATTACTAATTTATATTAACAAAAAATGGTATCGTTTTCTCATCAAATTTTACATATGAAATAGGAAATTTGTTGTTTCTAGGGAATAGATGCTAACCTCCTAACCTCCAAATTCGGACTTATGCTCTTTATATTCATTATTTCCCAATGTAACACTTATGACGTTAAAAAATTAATACGTCCTTCAAAACAGATTTCTAAAATATCCTATAATTTTTCTTATGTCAAGTGTGATCTCGTTGGGACAAACTAAACTGGGTGAAAACTAGTTGTATTTTTGTGGCTATCTTTACACTGGTGAAAAGACAAGCAAATTATAATCTGAAATTCTGCCTGCAGTGTGTTTAAAACAAAGCGGAACGTACCTGCAGGCCCCAATCGTAGTCGAACACCTTGATGATGACAGGTATGAAGGGATCTTCGATCGGCACGGTGAAGCTCTCGTCCCAGACGGGGTTCAGCTCGCGATACACCGTGCGCGACTTGTAGATCAGTCGGCCACCGCGTTTGAACTTGACGTAGGGGTCGCTCGTACCTGCGAAACACATTGTTCACATGCGTTTGTATGCGCTGCTCGTGATGACCCCTCTACACATACGCAGATGCGTCTGCAGACTGCAACTGCCAATGCTTCTGCCTACTTGTAGAGTGGATCATTTGAGCTGCAGATCCGCCACAAATGCGATTGGTGTCAGTTCGAGTTGCCACAATCAAAGGCTTTTGACGTGAACGTCTGATGGCCGTCCACACATTTGACTACCGATCGAAATACCACGCGTGTTTCTTGCAGTGTTTATTTCTCCTTTTGTTGATGTACACTCAAGTAGTAATGAAAAGTACTATATAAATAAACACCTGTGGCTGTCACGGTTTCAATATCTATTTTAACCTACAACTTAATTGCGTCTGCCGAGAATGAATACTGACGATGTGTGGACGGTTCTTGATTTTCATCTGCAGATGCATCTGCAAACGTCTGCAGATGCATCTGCCTATATGTAGAGGGGCCAATACACGAGGTTTCTTTGTCTCTCACTGTTACTGCATTCGCAGCACCACGGGAAGTTGGTTCCACTCATGCACACCACATGACTCACTTGCGCTTGAATGGCATCAACAGGTTCTTCCTACCTGTTCCTGGCAATAAACCTTCCACTCTCACTTCGATGTTTCACAATCGTCTTCTTTATTTCGTTGATTTCATTGACCTAAAGCATACGTGGCCGTTTTGCCCACTTCTGATTTAAAGGTTAACATTCCCACCAGGCCATAAATCTTTACTAGCTTCCAATTGTTGCACTCACTTGTTTCCGAGTTGTTAACTTGACAAGATTCCTTGTAACAAAAGTTAATAACACATGTTATTCACTGAAAAATCTGTGTTTCTAATCGAATTTATGTTATCCATCGAGTTGGTAACAGAAGTTATTAACACTTCTGTTACTAACTTCGGTGTAAACACGGCTTTAACCTCCTACACGCGGTGAAGTCACTAGCAGTCCTCCTTTAAACTTTTTGGAGAGTTCCGATGTCAAGTTTATTTGATAAAAAGCTTTTTTTGCATTAACTTGTCAATTGAAATTCACAATAATGATAACTCTCAGATATTCTTCAAAATTATCAAAAAAATAGTTGTTTGTTTTCATTAAATTAAAATAGACCGCAAATTTGATCTCATTAGAGAACGGATGCTAACCTCCTAACCTCCTAACTCGGAAGTATGCTATTTATTTTTATAATTTCCCAATTTAGTACTTTTTCAAAAATTATTTGTAAAGATCTGTCTATTTTTGTTTTTTATTTCATTATTAATGAAATCTATGTTTGGAAACAGCAGAAGTTTCCAGGTCCCATTTGATTACGTGTTCAATTGAGAAAAAATACAGACTTCGTTTCTTCCTTTCTTGTAAGATACGTTTTAAATCGGCTCACGTTCTTCAGAATGGAATTTTTAAAATAACCTATAAATTTCGGTTGCATTTCTTTTGTCGATTGTAATCATTAGTACAATCTTAGCGCATGTTAGCTATTAACTGCGATTTGAAAAGTGACATCGGTTCCCAAAAATTGGTATACTTTACTTAAAAGTGGTTAAGGAGGAATTGCAATTGGCAAAATACTCCAAACATTGAACACATCGTTTAGTTTTAGCACCGCCATCTTGTAACCTCAATCGAAAGGCAAGCGCGCGTAATTTGAACAAAGGTCATCGATGGTTCTTCTATGCGTGTGTTAATTGCATTCAATCAAACGCCGCAATTGGTGAAAGTAATAAAGAAATACATTAGAATGCTCATCTATAAAAGAAAAGTAGAATAGCCTAACTCAACTCCCCAATTACTAACCTAACACTAAATCAAGCTCAAAATCAAAGAATCACCAACGCGATCTATTCATCAATATCGGCAATTACTAACTAAATCCTAATTGAATAAAACAAATGCGAAACGATAAGGAAATAGACTTGTGAAGGACGCAGATAGCAACCACCATGGACATAATATAAACATCGAAGCATGGCCAGCTAATGTTACTTAACTTTGGTGACTTTGCCAACATGTCTTCTCTAAAATCCGTACGACCACGATCACTTTTTCCGTACATTTTGGTTTCAATTTCGTACTGTGTGAAAATTAACAATTTTTCTCTTTAAATTTTTATGAAAATTAAAAAAAAAGTTTCATTTTCTGGTAAATTTTCTGGGTGCTTTGGCAGGAGTTGACAAATAATGTACAGAAAAATTGATCGTGATTAAGCAAGGTTTGCCTAACTTGACTTACTTGTTAGTATCTGGGCTATTATTCGGTAGATGGCACCAACGTTAGCTTCAGATCAAAATTGATTTGTAATGTGATGTCGAGGTCGATTATATGGTTGTGTGCTTCTAGTAATAAACACCGTGGATAAAACAGATCCCATTCAAAGCCACCAACAAATACGTTGGAGTGAATTATAAATATGTATTCCAAGATTATCACACATCAAATCGATTCTATCTTGCATTAATTTATTCTATCAACGGTGTTTACTACTAACAATAGTATAGTAGTATTAAAAGAATGGGAAAAGCTTAACGTTAAATTCTCATTAAAAAAATGAATCGACTTTGTATAGTACCTGTGATTTACAGAAACAGACAAACAGACATGTTATAATATCAAATCAAAAATTATGATAAAACTCAACTCGTCTTTGTTAGAGTTAGAACGACAATAAAGAAATTCTCCACATTGTTTACCAAACTGCAAGTTTGCATTCTCTATATCAACTTGTATCAACACAATTAAGTGACGTCTTGAACGATTTTCAATTTGCGTACGTTATAGTTTAAACTGTAGAGGTTTTTGAACAAGAATCTTTCCTACTTCACGTGCCCTTAAAATTGTTCAATAAATTGAGAGGAAGCTCTCTTACCTTTCACCTACTCAATTCGTCAAGTCTCTTGTTTAGATCTAGATTATGTGCTTCGACAATAAATCGATGATAACTTTTAAAAAACGAAGACCGATATGTGCAAACGGCATTCCAATTGTTTTGCGAATAGTCAACTATCGACTTGGCAAGTGCATCTCAATAAAAACCTAGTTTTAAAACGTTCAATGATGCAAGGATTGCCTCAATGAGTCAACTATGTAATAAGATATCTTTTATAATAGTTTACTTTTTATTAGACGCCGAGAATGTGCAATGAATTTAATAAAAATATGACGATCTCAATTTGCCTCACTTACTCAAATCCTCATAAAAACATTTTCTTTGCGAATGGCTATTTAATATCCAAATAGAATTCAGCGTATTGAAATGAATTGATGATTGATGACACCTACGAATACAGCAGGTAAGTACATTTCATTATAAACTACGTTTAGAAACAAGGAATGAAGTGAAACTTGCTATTACAAAGCTATCTTTAATTATAGGTTAGGTTGGATTAGTAGTTATTATTCAAGAAAATAGCTGCTTTACTTAAAACTTTAGATTGTTCCTGAAATAAACTGAAATCAGGTTAAAAAACATTTATAGCAAGTATTATCAGTATACATATATTTAGGAATCTTATCGCATCACTAAGCCAAATGAAATATTTCCAACGCTCACTAAATACAGTTTAATTATGTGAAAAGAATCCGGAGATTTTAAAAGAATTTCTACTCAATGCAACGTACATTTATGTAGTTATTTCTATAATTTTCTTGTACTGATTAACCGGCAAAGCTTATTCTTCTAGATTCACTATCTAATTACCAGATATTACTAACTGCTGGCTAGAAATAACCGTAATAACTACAAATGCAATTAAAAATTATGAATGCTTTACGGAGAACCAGGAAAAACATAGAAATGTTAGGATCTCATTTCATGTTACTCATTCCAACCTTGTGTTGTCCTCATACACTTATCTAAAACCCAAGCAGTTGTAATTTATGCAATAAGTATGCATATCAAATAACAAACACTAATTTATTAACCATATAAATCTTTTCTGAGTTCTAATTTAACAATACACACGATTTCGTACACACCAAACAAAAAACAATTTTCGGTGAATGGAATACGTGGCGACATCTATCGGTATAAAATCCAATTGATTGCCTTCCTTTCAAACAAGGGTCATAAAGTTCTACTTATTTAGGAAGATTTGAGCAGATTGTTTGTATTCGTCTGCTCTAATTCGATATAAATACGCGCAATGCGCCTGAATCGACTGAATGCACTTGCCCAATATGCGACACATTACTTAAATTACCGCATTGCGCAACAGCGAGTGGAGATTACACGTCCATGGTGCAAACGGCGAATGCAAAGCCTCCC
>JAODFX010242453.1:0-12574 GCA_027580035.1 Dorylogaster longipes
GAAGAAAAAATTGGTCACGCCACTCATCGGATAACAATGCTACAGAAGTTTTTGTTACTATCCTATGTATTTCTTATGGTGATGTTTCGCAGTTAGTTTTTCCGATTTTTCGATGCGAAAAGCACGTTTTTCGGAATTCGGACTAGTGTTGGTTGTTGTAAAATTAAACGCTCTTTCCGATGAAGAAAGTCACGCTACTCATCGGATAACAAAGTTAGGGAGGTTTTTGTCAGGGGCCCATGTATTTCTTATGGGCCGGGGAGATGACCTTGAGGAAGATGGAGGGAGCTAACTTTACTCCAGTGAGTAGTAGAAGTTAGCCGGTTCTGGACCCTCTTTGGCGGAGGAGGGTGGGCGTGGCCAGCCCCGGGCACGAGCGAGGTGGGGTCTAATCTGATATACAGGGTGTTTAGAAAACTTAACTATACAGGGTGTTTCGTAAAATCTACCCCATTTTGATAGCGGCGGCCATCTTAATAGCTGAGACGACCTTGCAGCGCCATTTTGACAGCTGAGGCGGCCATATTGATAGCGGTTGACAGCTGAGCGGCCATTTTGTCAACTGCGACGTCATTTTGATAGCGGCGGCCATCTTAATAGCTGAAACGGCCTAGCGGCGCCATTTTGACAGCCGAGGCGCCATCTTGATAGCGGTAACCATTTTGACAGCTGATCGACCATTTTGACAACTGTGACGCCATCTTGATAGCGGCAGCCATCTTAATAGCTGAAACGACCTAGCCGCAACCATTTTGACAGCTGAGCGGTCATTTTGACAGCTGTGACGTCATTTTTATAGTGGTGGGCATCTTAATAGCTGAAACGACCTAGCGACAACCATTTTGACAGCAGAGGCGGTCATCTTGATAGCGGATCCATCTTGACAGCTGAGCGGACATTTTGGCAACTGTGGCGCCATCTTGATAGCGGTGGGCATCTTAATAGCTGAAACGAGCTAGCGGCATCCATTTTGACAGCTGAGGCGGCCATCTTGATAGCGGCAACCAGTTTGACAGCCTAGCTGCGAGCAGGTAAGGCAAGCACGCTGTTCGAGCCAGGACACGGACCAATCAGGAGGATGCTTCGAGGTGACGCTGCGACACCTAGACGATGAGGAAGAGAGAGAGACAGAGAGGGCCCAGGGTGAGACAGAAAATGGCGGCAGATTTAAAAACATTTATTTTGCCTGTTCCAATCTGGAGGTCCACTCTCTCCGTAGAATAAACGTAGCACCATAACCTTCAACTGTCGTAGTCTATCCCAGATTTCATTTCACTACTCTTTCGTGAGTGACGAGAGTACATCTATCTCAGTTTGTTAAATGGGGACATATGCACAATAGACGAGGACAGACATAAACATAAATCGGCTGGTTGCTGCGAACAAGAGCCAATGTTGGAGACTTTCGGTGTTCACTGTTCAGCATCGTTGTTCGATAAGCACCATGCTTGTTATTTCGGTGTTTGATGAGCAACATAGACAGGTTTTTTGTTCTTTTTACCTTTGTTCAATGTTGACGATTGGTGTTTTTGTTGTTTGATGAGCAACATAGACAGGTTTTTTGTTCTTTTTACCTTTGTTCAATGTTGACGATTGGTGTTTTGATGACCAACACTCTCACAATTTGAAGCAAATCAAATGGATCAGTGGAAGAAATATCCTATCTGTTGTTCCTAACCCACCTCTTAGGATTGATGCTATACCAAGAACAGCAAAGTATAAGGTAAAATTATCCCAGAAGTGTAACTTTATAATATTATTGTAGAAACCACTTCAACCCAAACAAACTGAGAGTTTGCAAACACCTGTCACACTTTCAATGAAGATTCGTAGAAAGAATGTATTGTATATATTGTATGTATAATAAATGTATATTCCCAATAAAAATAAATTATACATACAGAAATGTACATGATTTACCTTTTTTAAAGAAGAAACAGTGCTACTACCTGTATCACCAGTATCACATTCACCATACTATTATATTCGAACTTAAATCAGGCTCGTACGTTAACCATCATTAAGCGTAGGTTAACCGTAATAAAAACGCATGGAGCAATCGGACCTAAGTGTTGAGAATTTTGTATTAAGTAAGTGGTCAACCCTGCTTGGTTAACTGGGTGCACCTCCTCCAAAGAAGAGCTACAAGAGTGAACAATTCCCAACCAGTTTTCTGGTTGAGAAGAGTGAAGACTAATGAAACAGGAGCAGGAGACTGCAGAATATATGGGTGAGCTGGATGTCTACCTAGCTCCAGCTGTGAGGCTTAATATAAAAGGTGAATTGTATCAAACTGCAAGATTAAATGTTAAATCCTTCGCTGTTCCAGCTTCCAGCCAGCCAGTAGTATCCGCAGAAACGTCGCCTGCCGCATTAGGGTTAGCGGTCGTTAAGAAGATTTATAACGGTTTACTGTGAACGGTGCAATCGAACTTAAATCAGGCTCGTGGGTTAACCATCATTAAGCGTAGGTTAACCGTAATAAAAACGCATGGAGCAATCGGGCCTAAGTGTTGAGAATTTTGTATTAAGTAAGTGGTTGTGATGATTGTGACTTTTGAATGTGGTGCGCACGGTTAAGAGGTTGTGAAGATATCGCATGTTGCCAGCGGGGGTGGCGTATGGGAAATTTGTATTAGTTGTAGCTTTTGAATGTGGCGCGCACGGTTAAGAGGATGTGAAGATATAGCGTGTTGTCAGCGAAAGCGGTGTATGAATTACGATGTGTACGATTAATGGCACTGGCTGGTGTTGAGTTGAATATTGCCATATCTATTATTCTCAGTTCGTAATTAAAATCGCTAAGCTTACATATATAAGATTATATGTTAAATCCTTCGCTGTTCTAGCTTCCAGCCGGTCAGTAGTATCCGCAGAAACGCCATTTTGACAGCATTAACATCGAGCAATAGTAAAAAGAACAAAATATCTACATTTTTAACCTGTAATTGGAAAGATTGATGAAATAGTGCCGTAAGTTATATGGCAATGTTATTTATTCATTAAATTTTGTATCTGGATTGGTAGATGGCAACAGGCTGAAACAATAGGGAAAAATTGGCAATGGAATGAAGTGGATTGAATATGTTTACTTGGGTGAACTAAACCTACAGCAATCCATGAACTTGGTAAGTAATATGTGTAAAATCATTCAGTAATAGCATCAACAACCTATCATTGTAGCAAGAATCTGATAAGTGAAAGTATGCAAGCTGTGAAACAGTTTGCCGGCATCGTGTCTAAATGGATTTTCCATGCAACTCTATGCTTTAAAATTGAGCCATAATGGTAGCCATGAAGAATTATCTGAGCGAGCATAAATTGATGTTGGCTGCAAATACTAACTGAAGCGAGCTCTGTTATAATAACATCAGGTGCCTTACCCGCGAGATCTGTATGATTTTCATGATATTTGCCCATCTTTTCCGGCAATAAAATATAGCCGATATCTGAACTTCGCGGAAATTAATGGCAACTTTAGAGAATTACGACAAGCATTACAGAAATCTTAAACAGGCCGTCAAATATGGGCTTCAAATCGAGAAAATAAGTCGTGTAATTTAATTTAAATGGTTGAAATCATACATTGATATTAACACGACATTAAGGCAGGCGGCGACAAATGAATTTGAAAAAGACTTCTTTAAGTGACAAAATAATTCTATTTTTAGCAAGACAATGGAAAACGTCGCCAAACGTGTTAATGTTGAAATAGCTAAATCTTGTGAACTGGCCTGGAATTGGCCACAAATTTTGGGCTCAATCATTAATTGCTAAATCAAATTTTCACAGTAAGGCAATATTTACAGACAACATGGTTGCAATGCAGTTGAATGGTACAAAAAAAATTTTACAATAAGCCAATTTTCTTAGGATTTTCTATACTAGATTTATCTTAAACTCTAATCTATGATTTCTTCTATGGCGTTGTAAAGACACATTACGCAATATGGACACTGACAGCTTGATTATAAAATTTAAAGGTGCGAACATTTATGATTTATTCGGCAAAATTCTAACTATTTCGATACGAGCAATTTCAACGCTGCAAATCGGTTTGGTATTGAATTGCAGAACAAAGCTGTGCCTGGCTTATTTAAAGATGTGGAGTGTGGAGGTGAAATTATGGGCCACTTTGTTAGCCTTCGTGTAAAGGTTCATGCGTACAAGGTGTTCCAAAAAAACATTATAAAAAATGCAAGCGGATTAAAAAAGATGCTCCTGTGCGCCTCGAAGTTGCGGCTTCCTAATGGGTTCAAGCACCTCGAAGTTACAGCGCCCTGATTGGTTCACGCGCCGCCATTTTATTTGGCACGAGCGTCGAACGCGTCTTGGTTCGAGCGCCGTGGTCACCGCAGCTAAATGGCCGCCGCTATCAAAATGGCCGCCTCAGCTACCGAAATTGCCGCCGCTTTCAAAATGGCCGCCACAGCTACCAAAATGGCAGCCACTTTCAAAATTGTCGCCTGAGCTACCACAATGGCCGCCTCTGCTACCGAAATGGCCGCCAATTTCAAAATAGCCGCCTCAGCTATCAAAATGGCCGCAGCTATCAAAATTGCCGCCTCAGCTACCAAAATGGCAGCGATTTTACGAAACACCTTTTATAGGTAGGTTACCGCTCCCCTTCCCGCCCACATCGCCTTGACCGTGCCCGGGGCTGGCCACGCCCAACCTCCTCCGCCAAGGAGGGTCTAGAACCGGCTAACTTCCACTACTAATAATATGCTTTCGAAACTTATGGTAAATTCGATTCGCATCATTGTTGTATACATACACCAAGAGAGGGCGCGAAGGATGGCACGCATCAGAGGAACGAGGGGCAAGGCGAGAGCCAAGTAGGGACTCTATCTTCTAGAGTACCCGAGTAACCGTATTGTAATTATATAAGCTTTGATAATTAAGTATTATCTTGGTTCTACAATATACACTATCTAACAATAAAACATGATGTCAGGTGGATTTTGAAAAGAACCTATGAATTCCCTATACATACAATTAAATAAAGCTCTACACCAAACACGTGCTTATCCTAACCTATACGATGGAAGAAAAACTCATGTCGCTTCTGGAAGCACAGCAGAAACAGAGCAAAACAATTACAGATCTAATCCAAAAGTTAAGTAACAATGGACCCAATACATTAATACCTTGGCCAAATCCACTTGTGGTAGAACATGGCAGTCTGCGGGAAAATTTGGAAATCTTTATTGAAGGGTGGAAAGATTATGAGATATCTACGGGCATGAACAAATGGCCCAACACAGATGAACCCAAGAAAGTACGCACCTTTATTAGTGCAATTGGAAATGAAGCACTCACTAAATACCATCGCTTTGAACTAAATGAGCAAGATAAAAAGTCTGTTCAAGCCTGCATAGAGGCAATTACAAGAAAGCTGCTAGGTACAATTAATGTTATCTATGAAAGAGCAATGTTTAACTCGAGTATTCAAAATGAAGCAGAACTATTTGATGATTATCTGATTAAGATAAGAAAACTGGTCAGAAACTGTAACTATGGTACTTTGAGTGAGGAGATGCTGCGAGATAGAATTGTTTTAGGCATTAGTAAGAAACATATTCAGAAGAAATTAATGGCAAAGGCTGATTTGACTCTACAGGAGGCCATTGACATATGCAAGGCAGATGAGAAAGCAGAGGTGCAATTAAAAGATATACAATCAGATGATATAACTCTTAATAAAATTAAACAAAGGAAGTCCAGTTCCTATAAACCAGAAAAACTGAGGAAGTGTCTCTTCTGTGACCGACGACATGAATTCAAGAAAGGCAAATGCCCTGCCTATGGAAGCCAATGTAATCAATGTGGTGGAAGGAATCACTTTTCTGCTGTATGTCGCAAAGATGAAGGGAAAGTCAAGAGGAGATCCTTGAAAGAGATGGAAGTAGCTCAGGGTGAATTTACTGACAGCAGTTTGGATATATCACCCCAATCATCTTCAGACACAGATGGAGAAGAGCAGGTGGTTATAAGGAAAGTGTCAAACAAACAGTGTAATGATTTCATGATCACCTTACATATAAGGTCACATCACAAATGGGTACGAACAGAGTGTGAGATGGATACAGGAGCTAGGGTTTGTGCCATTGGCTATGAGAATTTGTTGAAGCTGTTAGGAGTAAATAAAGTTCACCTGACTAATTCCAATTTAAAGCTCTACAGTTTTGGGGGATCGAGAATCCGCACACTGGGTGAAAAGATCTTGAAAGTAATGCACAAAGGAAAGAAACACTATGTGATGTTTCAAGTAGTTGATTTTAACCACGAACCGCTCTTATCCGGAGAGGCCTGCAAACGTCTAAATATCATACAGGTCTGCAAGAAAATTACATCGTCCCGTTGTTGGGACATTATCAACAAATATGAGAAGCAGCTCTTCGAAGGATATGGTTGCATCCCCGGAGAGGTGGCTTTACAAGAAGACGTTTCAGTACAACCGACAATCCAAGTGGCACGTCGCATCCCGGTATCCTTAAGAGACGAATTGCGCGAAGAACTGAACAATCTAACAAACCATGAGATCATAACTAAAGAGGATGAACATACAAAATGGGTGAGCAACATCGTATTAATAAAAAAGCCTAATAAACTTCGAATTTGTCTAGATCCGATACCTTTAAACAAAGCTATTAAAAGACCACATTTACAATTTACGACTGTAGAGGAAATCCTGCCCGAATTATCCCAGGCAAAAATTTTCTCAACACTGGACATTAAAAAAGGTTTTTGGCACATAAAGTTGGATAAGATGAGTAGCAAACTTACGACTTTTTGGACTCCTTTTGGTAGATATCGGTGGCTCAGACTGCCATTTGGAATAAACGCTGCACCGGAAATTTTTCAGGCAAAAATACGAGAAATAACATCTGATCTAAAAGGTGTAGAAGTTCTTGCTGATGATATGTTGATTTATGGAAAAGGCCGAACTCAAGACGAAGCACAACTAGATCACGACGATAATTTGGAAGCACTTTTTAAACGATTAATCAAATTTAATTGCAAAATTAACCGAGACAAGATGGTTCTGTGCCAAGGAGAAGTAAAATTTTTTGGGCATGTGTTCTCTAAGTTTGGAGTGAAACCTGACCCAAACTCAACAAAAGCCATAAGAGACTTTGCCACACCGAAAAATAAGCAAGAGCTTAAACGTTTTATTGGTATGGTCACATACCTGCACAAGTTTTTGAAAAACTTGAGTTGCGAGTTCAACCATCTTCGTCATTTGATTAAGGAGAATACGGAATGGACATGGACTAGTCGAGAAGACGTTGAGTTCCAAAAAATTAAAACATTAGTGGCCAACATACAAACGTTGCGTTATTACGACAGAAACAAACCTGTGAAGATAGAATGTGATGCTAGCGGTTATGGACTGGGGGCTGTAATGTTTCAAGAAGATTTGGTAGTCGCTTACACCTCACGGGCTCTGACTTGCGCAGAGCAGAACTACGCACAAATCGAGAAAGAATTGCTCGCAATTTTATATGCATGCACAAAGTTTGATCAACTTATTGTCGGGAACCCGAATATCACAATTCGTACAGACCATCGTCCAATTGTAAACATCTTTTATAAACCTCTAGTAACTGCTCCGAAGCGTCTTCAGAGAATGCTTCTTCAACTACAACGATATAGACTGAAGATTGAGTATATCGCTGGAAAGAATAATGTAGTTGCGGACGCTTTATCACGAGCACCATTGAATACTAGGGCTGGCAAAGTAGCCCCGAACACTGAGAAATTTATATACAGCTTAAATTACAGCATGATAGATCATTTAAGTATCACCGACGAAAGACTCGCATCGATCGCAGAGCATACCAAACAAGATAACCACATGCAACAACTTCTCAACTACCTGAGACAAGGCTGGCCAGAATACAAGAAATTACCCGTTTACATGAGAGAGTATTATAATCTAAAACATCATCTGTCAACTGAAGACGACTTGTTATTCTGCAAGGAAAGGATAATAATACCGAGAAGTTTAAGAAAATTACTTTTGACCAAGTTACATACAGGTCACAGTAGGATGGAAGCTACTCTTAGATTGGCACGTACCAATATATTCTGGCCAAGCATGGGCCAACACATAAAAGCCATGATTCAAGGCTGCATGACATGCAAGGAGTTGCAACCATCACAACAACAACCAGAGATGACAAGTCATCCTATTCCCTCATATCCGTTTGAATACATCTCAATGGATGTCGCATTCTTTAAAGACGAGAAGAAGACACTTACACTACTAATTACAGTAGACCACTTCTCAGACTTCATCGAAGTTAATGAACTACATGATCTCCGACCGAGAAGTGTAATTAACGCCTGCAAGATTAACTTTGCAAGGTTTGGGATTCCTAAAAGAGTGTGTACTGACAACGCGACAAATTTCGCAACTCGTGACTTCAAATTGTTTGCGAAAGAATGGGAATTCACGACCATCACTTCGTCACCAAACCATCCTCAAGGCAACGGCAAAGCTGAGGCAGCAGTCAAGATCATTAAAAGGCTTCTAAAGAAAACGAGGAGAAATGGTGAAGATTTTTATTATGCTCTGCTTACGCAGAGAAATACGCCAAATAAGACTAACTGGAGTCCGACACAGCGGTTGTTTAATAGGCCCACACGGTGTGCCGTACCAACTATTCACGAGGCATCGGGTGGACCTAACATTAACAAAGACATGAAGACCAGTATTGAAAAACGACGAATAGACACTAAGAGATATTACGATGAACAGGCGAAAAGGGCAATGATGTTCACAACAGGAGACAACGTCCTAGTACAACTCGACCCTAAGAAGAATGTATGGAAACCAGCTAAGGTCACGGACAAGGTGCACGATCGTTCATACGTTGTAGATGATGGAAACAAGCGATATAGACGAAGCCTTGTCCATATTCGTCCAGATCCCGTCAGCGAGAACCCTACAGTGGCAACACCTACCGTTATCACACCTCGAATCGCACGACCCACGTTTGATAAACCACAAGCACCGGAACCCACCACGGACGTCCAGTCAGACAATCGCAGACCCAAACGTCATATCCGTATGCCGCCCAAGTATTCGGATTACGTTATTACAAACAAGGGAGGATGTTGTATACATACACCCAGAGAGGGCGCGAGGGATGGTGAAGAGGAGGAGCGCGAAGAGGGAGGCAGTACAGCAGAGGCTCCGTCTTCTAGAGTCGTAGAATAACCAAGAAGTAGATTATATTGTCTTAGATATTAAAGCTATTTGGTTCTACATTATAATTTATCTAAATATAAAACATAGAGCATGGATTGAACGTTTCCCAACGTTGTCAGCATATTGAAACATTTTTTATCTATACCAATCTGCAATGCCTCTAGTGAGAAAGCTGTTTCTGCGAATCACTTCTCTTGCAGGAAATTTGCCTCATAAAACACTCGTTATATAATATTGTCACGAACCGAAGTAGATTGCGCAGGCTGGCAACTAGCGTGTTTCGCAAGGTCACGCCACAAGACCTTGTGTCAATTAGCAACACGGTAAGCGCACAGCAATTCCAGAGTAAGTAAAACATACGCATCGCAATTGTTGTGACTTACGTGTATAAAAGCCGGCACCGTCATCGGAACTCCAGCAAATGTGTCTTCGGCCAAACCTAAGTGAAATTCCTAGGTTACCTCGTTTCTACCCACGGGACCTGCCCACTGCCATATATGCAACACAAGTCAAAACCGGCTAAACCAAAAATATTTATTTTCGTATTTTTGAAATGGTTAAGCAGTACGACATTGCGTTACAATGCGATCCATATATTACATAATCCGTGATATCCTGCAGATATTTTAACATACATAAATATATAATTTTATCAACAAGCAGGAACTAAAACTGTGAAAGCTGTGCCGGCCTGCGCTTTTAAAAACTAGAGCCATTAGAACATTCATTCGACCCAAAAAAAATACAACTGTAAACACCTGCAGACACCCTGTCTCGCACACACACAGGCGACGCGTGAGGTACAACACGGGCTATGTTTTTGTTAACCTTGGGAAGAATCTGCGTAGCAAAATATCACCCCACATATGTGTGGGGTAGTGATAAGTGACAAAAAGCACAGTTCATTCTCTATCCTCCAGCATTAAAGCAATGATGAGGTAAATCGTGGTTTTTGTTTTTATAGCAACTTTTATACAATTTATATTGTTGTGGTGTTGCGGTGTTGCGGTGGTAAGTTTAATAATTTATGTGAAGCGTGAAAATCTCAAATTCGGTATTTCGTCCTTACACGCATGGATTCGAATATTTGAATGGGTGCTACATTTATCATACAAACTTGAATTCAAACAATGCCAACACCGAAGCCCGGATGAAAAAGAAGAGATTGTACACAAAAAGCCACGTGTTAAGAAAAATTCCGTGAAGAATTGGGGCCCTTGTCGACATTCCGAAACAAGGATATGGAAACGTAAACGACTACAACACAGCTAGACGATTTTTTACCCATAGTGAAATAGCCGCAGAAATTACGGGATATTCAATATTTATTTAATTCAATGATTTTATAATACACTGCAATGCATATCGTCAAATTATCATATTGAGATCGAGGAAGTTAAGGGGTATGCACAGAATAGCGCCAATATATTTATAAATTTATATCCTTGGTACTCCAAGACGACAATTGTGAAGAAAATTTTAAAATTTTAGTGCGTGGACCCAAAATTATTACGCAAACCTTGTTGCCTATTGCCAATTATTCAAGCAGGCATAAGAAGCCTGAAGTGAGTACTTTAAGCGATTTCGGCAAGGATATTCCAGAAAGTTTTCATTGCAAAAATGCAGCACATTTTCAACTAGTTCTTGATGACATACGATCTACTAATTACCAGCTTAAGAAAAACAAACACAGAAAAAATAATCAGTGTTTCAGCCAAAAACCGTTTAGCAAAAATCCAGCGATTGTGTCGATGTGTCGATGCAAGGATGCATTATTAGATAATCCGAGTAAATGTAAGGACGAGAAAGCAGAAAATATCAAGCGTCACATGAAGACTCGAAATGCTTGTATAATTAATATATCTATTTGGCATAACTATTGCAATATATTGTAATAGAATATTGATACAATATGTAAATGAAAAAATTCGGCGTATTTAAATTTAATCCCGTTTTGTAAAACGAAATTCAGACCATGGATATGAAATCAGCATACTTGAAAACCATTGGCTTATTTTTATTGTAATCTTTGCTTATTTCTAATTAATCGTATTACTGTTTTTGTACCACTGTGCGGCGGTTCGTGAGGCACGAGCGCATGGGAGAAGGAACAACTTTCTTTTCGTTTCCCTTGGGTTTGGCCGAAAACACATTTGCTGGAGTTCCAATGACATGATGGACATGACGGTGACTTTCCGATACGAAAGCAACGTGTTTAATGAGTTGCAATTGACTAACAGGCAATAGGCAACAGTTTAACAAGCCTGGCCGAGCTGTTGGCCAGTGGGGAGTGGTTGTCGGTAGGCAACCGAATGCAGCACCTATGTCGCTTGTCGCTTTACCTTCGTTTTAAGTACTGGTGTTAGGTAAAATATTTTACCTACAACCTCCACCTAAAACGCCTCCTTAACCACGACGGACAATTTACTTGTTTCCACGCAGCAAGTTGCTGCAGTTGCGTAAAACATCGAAATTATGCAGTTGCTGACATATCATTGTGACCGCATGCATACTCGCTCGAACACCTCGCTCAACCGATCGTGCCATGCTTAATATGATGACATAGCGGCGCACGACTGACCTAAGCATTAAATCTGCGTAATTTTTCATCTGTGATAGGTAATGTATAATGTAATGTGTAATGTATAATGTATAATAATTTCTCGGGTGGTAGGTATATTTCGTGCGCGTAAAATTGCATTAGTCGCGACCTGCGGTCGCTCACGGGCAACCGTTTCACTTGAATCAAAGTAGCATTTTAAGTGTCTGTGAAATTTGTTTGACCGAAACGTTATTATACTAGAGTAATCTCGTCATTATATTTGCATCTTAGGCACGGAACGCTTTAATAGACTGGTGATGCAATACTGAGGTAGAACTATGTAGATCCAAGTTCATAGTTAAAGTTTCAATACTGCTATTCATCAAGCAGTTTTATGTTGCGGAGGAAAATGAACCGCTTCATATTTAGTGCACAATCAACCGTTATAGTGCTGGCTGGATTGCCTGTGAATGCAATCAAATATGAAATATGTAAGACTCTATTTTGTACATATTACTCTGATACTAATTTGAATATTTTTGTTTTAGTAAAAGACTTAATCATTTGTAATCGCAATGATGCAAAAATAGTGGATTGTACCTGTTTAAATTTCGTCGGATTTGAGGAGTGCACCCGGGCGGGCACCACACCTAGGCCATGGTGGCCCTTTGTGCTTCTTCCGAACTATTTTATTATCCAAGAGGCCAGCCTCATGAAGTTCAGCACCTTGGTAATGTGTAGCCCGCCAACAGAACCCATGTTGACGCGATCTCCTGCAAAAATTACTTTTCTCGCTTTTTCTAAAGCTGGAC
>JAODFX010242675.1:0-21437 GCA_027580035.1 Dorylogaster longipes
CTGGCTTGGCTAGTATTTCAGCCGATTTTGCTAGTTTTTCATCTCTATCAGCAACAGTACTATTTGTATAAATATCAGAGAATGCGTCTCTAAATACTTTAGTATTGGCATTCTTGCCATACTTTTGTTCAACATCTACCACTGATTTTTCTAAAGCATTTAACGCTTTTTGTTGTGCCTTTGCTTGCGCTACGTCTTGTAAGTTTTGTTGGTCAAGATACGACTTAGTGTTGTCATCAACGGATGGGTCTAACATGACGTTTATCCTAGAACTTAATACATCTCTATCTTTTGAAAAAGGTGACTCTGTATTAGATATTTTAAATGTAGGCTTCTTTGCTTTTTTTTCAATATCTAGTTTACGGTTCTCACGAAGTCCATTAGCAAGCATGTCGCCATTTTCACCCATTTTAGCAAGTGCCTGATGAATAACAGTTGGGTCGCCTTCCCATTCTCCTAATAGCTTTGGCTGGTCAAATCTTAGTGGCATGTCTTATCTTGTCAATCTTCCGTTATTCCATGTACCTGCGCTAGAGCCGCCCGAAACCGCTTGTCCGCTTCCAATTCCAGAAGTCTTTGCCATACCTCCTGCGCCACCACCTGCTATCATCGGAATCATGCTTGTAATAAAGTCTCTTTGGTAATTAAGCGAGTTCATGGCTGCCGCACTTTCTTGGTCTGATTTTTTTCTGTTCCTTACAATGGCATCACTAAATGTATCTCTTGCCATATCGGTCTGTGTTATCCAAGGTTGCTGAACATTGGTATCCCATTCAACATCTTTTTCCCTAGCCAAATCTTTATTAGCACCCATTACAGTATTGGTGGCATTGGCGTAATTGCCCATATTTGCTTGGCGATTTTGCGCCCCTGCTATTGATAAGTCAACCTGTGCGTCTTGTTGTGTCTTGTTAGCCCCTGCCAATAATTGTACCAATTGAGAAGGGCTTGTAACACCAGTAGCTACTCCTTGTGATACGGTATTTGCGGAATTAGCATCAATCCTATTTTGCATATATGCTTGTCCGGGCAATGTGTTTGTCTTTGTAAGCGGTTCGTACATTGACTGTACCCCTTTCGCCTGCTTGACATTTTCGTCCCATTCGGCTTGCCTCTTATAAACGGGACGATTATTTAGTGCTTCTGTAAGTTTGTCTTGCGCTGATTGTTGGGCTTTATTTCTCTTTTTTTGGGAAAGATACCCAAAAACCCCACCTATGTACGCCCCTATCTGCCCTCCATATTGACTACCAGTGATTGCGCCTTTAGCTGAGCCTTCCATTGGGGATGTTGTTTGTTCTGGATATGCGTATGATGCCATAATAGGTGTTGTTATATCTCAAATTTAAGCAATATCTGTGAAAGTTCCCTATTGTATGTATACTCCTTTTCCCCTTCTACTGGCAAGTCTAAGATGGCCTTGTAATAACCAACTGGAGTTCTGTCAAATTTATACGGTATAGCACCTTTTTCTGTTATTAGCCAATTTATGTCTCGATAATTTCTTTCGTACAATCTAATATGAAAAATATCAGGCATGATGCCCCTTATTTTATCCCACATCGCATCTAGCGAGTCTTGGCATCTATACTGAAATGAGATATGAAAATCCCAAATACAGTCGTTTAAAACACTAAAAAAGCCTATTATTCTCCCGAAATACGATACTGAATAAAATACTGTTTCTTTTGGCGCATAAACCGTATTGTGCATTGCGTTGTACTCGGTTGCTTCTGTATGATTAGTAGGACTTTCGTAATGATAAAGCATATACAGCTTAGTGTCCTTTTTGAACACTTCTGAAATTGTATCATATACTTTATCAGTCCTTTCTATCTTAATCATGCTTTCGTTGGCGATTGTGGGCTTACTGCGAACCTTAACTGAATAGCGTACAATGCTGAATAATAATCTACATCGGCCAGTTCGGCTTCTACCAAGAAATACCTAGACTTCATTGGATTGCTTTGAGCATCCGTTGTTATTGGATACTCGTAATAATCCTCATTCAATACCCCAAATGACTCACCCATGCTTGCTGATTGGGTAGTTCCGATTGTTCTTTTTATACCTTGTGCATTTACGCTCCAATTATCTTGTGCGTATAAACGCAACGATATTGCATTTATGGTATCAAAGGTAGTCTCATTTGCCTTACAAACACAGGTTAGGTTACTTTTTACTGTTTCGCCATGTATTTTATTGTATTCAGAGCCTTTATTGTGAATATACATCACTCCGTTTAGCCACGAAACATACGTATTTGCAATGGTAGACATCCAGTCTATCTCCATGTCGTAAAATACGGAAAACCCATTTTTAGATTCATTGAACGCAATTGCTTCTGTTTTGTCGGTATTCTTCGTATGCAACACCCACTCGTCATAAAAAGGATCGTAACAAGAAAGTGCATGTTGATAATCGTCTTCCAATTCGTCTACTTTCAGGTTTCTGGCGTACTTGTTTGCACCATACTCCATACTGATAGGCGTAAGTCCGTCTTGTGAATATCTCCAAAAGACTCCTTTTAGTGCATCCCACCCTCGTACTGTTGTGCCAAAGGCATGTACCGTCTCTGGGTTTATAGACCCATAACCTCCAGAAAGCAAGTTTGCGCTTCCAAGTAGTTGAGTGCTTACTCCAAGTGTCGCATTCCCATCGGTCGCCTGAAACTGAACCTTTCCGATGTAAACTGAATAATTGTTTGTATTGGTTGTAACTAATAGTACACTTCCATTTATTTTGAAATCTGTCGCAAGTGTCAGTCGTGTAATATCCCCGAACTCTATCCCGTAAGTTTGTTTCGACTCAAATAAGAAAGAGTTAAAGCCATTTACGCCAGTGTTTTGGATAAGTGGCTCACTGAATGCTATTTCATTGCCAAAATACACTTCCTTTTGGATGTTTTCTGAAACTGCATTTGGCTTTCCGTTATTTCTAAACCAAGTATCATATTTTGCTTGGTCAATATTTCTAAGTTGTGCCGATTGCGTGGCATCCCAAATAGTATCACCCCAATTAAGTTTCACATACTTGCTTGTACTATTATAGTCTGAACCAAAATACTTGACACCATTTACTTCTGTTGGCATGTACACATCAGATATTTCATAGTAAAATGAAGTCGTGGCTGACTTTATTGGAGCATAAATCATTGCCAATGCGCCTGCCCCGAATCCCGAAAAATTACCTTTTGCTACATACTGTGCATTCAATGTATCGTATTCTAGGTCTATCTCTACATTACTTCCTGAATAAGAATCCCCTGCCGCATTCTTTGTAAGAAAAGAAACCTTATCCCCAAGTGTATATCCCCAAGAATTACTTACTGGTGTTGGTGATATGAACGTATTTTTAAAGCGTATTTCTGTTCCTGACGAACTAACGTAATCAATATGGACTTGAATATAATCGCCTATATTCTGACAGTTTGTGGCTACCAATTGCCAACTATGTACCCATTCGGGCAACTTTGCGTACAATGCCAATTCTACTGTATTAGGTGTAAAAGTGCCATTTCTCCAGTCTTGCCTAAAACTACCAAGTGGATAGACGAATGAACGCCTCCTGAACTCGTCATACAACTGAACCCCTATTGAATAAATACCACCAGTAAGCATGTATTTGTTCTTGTCAACTAGCGCGGCAGTTGTTGTGGTGAATAAAGTAGTTGATGTTTGAATGTTCGCATACCCATAGGTATTTCCACCTGACAATAACCTGTTAGATACCACCATAATATCTCCACTTCTTAATGGAACATCAGAATATGGATTTGATGTCTGGTCGCTTGACGTTACTGGGAAAAGCGCATCATTCTTAAACGGCACTACAAAAGAAGCTGCCCTTACAGATGGGAATTTTGTTCTTCCTATTGTCCTGTACGGCTGTGTTGTATCTTCTCTGAATCCTATTTCCACAAACTCGATAAAACCTACATACAAATCACATAATTGAATGTGGCTAGAATTTACAGCCAAGTCTATTCGTTCTAGTGTAGCCGTACTTACCACGCAAGCATCCGATGGCGAAGACCATGTTGATTTTTGGTTTCCTACAAATATGTAACGGTAGACAAATTGGTATTGCGACACCAACAAAGAACCTATCACCGAAGGCGAACTCTCGACTTTAGTGGTTTTGATTATATTGTCAGGAGCAATTTTTATGAGCATATCCGTATTATCACGGTCATACTTATAACCACCTTTGGCCAACGCAACATCAATTTGTTTAATCCCTTTCTTTTTGTCGTTCCATATCAGCATTCCATTGAAATAGAAAGCCGATGTTATCTTTTTAGGTAGTGAAAGATTGCCTTTTACTATTACAGTAAATGTACTTGTCGAGTAATTATACTCTTCGATATAATCTTCCGTTCCTCTTGTGTCTTTCCTGAACTGGTATATCTTTCTATCGGCCTCATAAACTGCCGCACCAACAACCTTCCATCTATTTTTGTCAGTAAGATTCGGGTTATTTACCTCTAACGTGCCTCGCATGTTTTCGACACATCCTACACCTCCGTTTTCAGAATATCCTATCCTCACGTTTCTTGCATGGACATAATCCCCATCCTTAACAAAGGTTGGGTTAACGTCCATGTTCATAGAGCCTTGAAAGGTGTTAATCGAAATATCCTGCATGTTAGATGTGTGGTGTTAATCTGTACCCTTTTCTTAGAGCGTTTACCAAATCCTCTTTTGTCATTGGGTTGATTAATTTCCTAACCCTGTTGTGTTCGTAAAACAATTCCTCCGACATTCTTTGCTTTTCAGCTATCGGAAAGTCTCGCCTATTTCTTATGCTTTCATAGTGCGTAAATAACACCAAGTAATCGAATATGCGAGAATCTACCTCTGTATCTCCATCACAATTACTACCGTCCGTAATGTATTCAAGGTAAATATTCTCTACATTGAAATTGCTACTGAACTGCAATTGGTTTCTTTCTGAATTGCAGGTAAACACCCCTTTGTACGGCAGATAAGACCCTGAATAAGCCCCGAAGCCATCGGAATAATTCCCCCAACCGTTGAACCAATACGGCATATAGGCATCAGTACTAATTCCTGTTTGCACATCATCAACACTTGCCATTGGGCGGTTCTTTATTGGAACGTCACAATCTGTCACGCTTTGAAGCAAAGCAATATCATCAGCCTTAGATAAAGCATACACTTTGTCGCCATACTGAATCCCCACCTTAGTCCAGTCCACATAGTCTTCTATATCGTCCAAGTCAACTGCATTGTAAGCGTTCATCGGTACTGAAATAGTCTTTACGCTACAAAGCGTGTCTTCGTGTAACCGTCTGAAACCTTTCTTAGCCCAAGGGATATAAGAGGCGTGCTTATGAGTGCCATGTTCCAGTTTGTCTTCTGCAACTTGGTTGGCTACTCCACGTATGGTATATTTTCCGCCTTTCATTATTGGGTAGGATTAATCTTAGGGTCTTTATCCATAAAATACTGAACCGCCTCGTTCCTTATGTCCTGCAAAACAGAGGCATCTACCGACATTTCTTCCTCAATATTGACACTTGATAGACTAGAAACAGCAATACGCATGAATGCAGTCGTGTTTGTGGTTTCGTCAAATCTTGTGTCGTAATAAATCCTATTACCTTCTTTCCAACAATAAACAGAACCTTCTGAATAGTTTTTCTTTCCACCTTTCCCTATCATTGGGACTTGATTCCTGTTGCAAATGATATAAGCATTTGTTCTGTTTCTCATAGAAGAAACGAAATCTATACCCCTATCAGAAGGTAGCGAGAGTGGTATTGCTGGCAACAAAGAATAGCACATGTCCAATTCCTTGTCAAAATATATTTTAACGTTTTTAAAATTAGCCAAATATTGTTCTGGCAAATTGGGGTCTTCGCCAAATTTAATATTGTCAAACAATCCAATCTTAGCGTATTTATCTGCAATAGAACCAACAATAGGCCACACGTCCCTTTCTTCCAAAAGGTCATACATGCTCCTGTCGTATTGTGCGATACGTTCCAGTATGGTTTCTACGAACTGTGTGCCGGTCATATTCCGTTTTCTTGTTTGAACTGTGCAAACTGGCTAATCATGTCACCGCTTACATGTATTCCGATATACGATAAAAGAATGGCACAAATCTCATTGTGATAATCTTCTCCTGCTTCCCATGAAACGCTACCTACTGGATTGTACACTGGAGGATTATTACCCTCTTTCGTATAGTTATAAACCGCTCCAATAGGCTTTTTAATGTAATGTAAGACTGGAGATTTTAAGGTCGCTGGTGCTGTTTTTATTGTACTACCTTCAAACGTAGCAATAGGGTATTTGTCAGTTGGTGGTTTTATCGAACTGTTTAATCTAAACCCGAACTTATCAGGAGTAAATATGTTCACCTGAACCACTTCTGGCGTGGTCTTTTTGGTTACTATCCCATCGTCACCGCATGAAATACTGTTTGATGTAGTTGTGGTTGTTGAAGTGTATTCCGAAAAGAATCCAGTAGTATGTAGATAATCTGACGGTTGCGTGTAGTAAGAGCCACTTTTAACTAACGCCTGTGTTTTTCTGTAATTCAAAAGCGCATCATACACCCTCTGCATACTACTATTCTCCACCGTGCTTAAAGGGATTTCGCCAATCATTATCTTGTAATATTTGGTCACAAATCCAAGTTCGGCTCTTTGTGCAAGAACCGTTCTTTGGTCGGGGGGGATATACCCTCCTGAACCAGACTTGTTGGCCAAGTATTCAATGAACTGATATGCTTCTCCGATGTTCATTATACGGCTTTGATTATAACCCTAACTGCTAATGAAGGCTGGATGTTATTATGTGCTGCCCCCGACCCTGTATCCCCAGTTTGACTTGCTGTTGTTGTAATATCATCAATAGAGAATTTACTACTTGAAGCCCCCCTGTCTGTGTCTGGATTATTGAATACTGGGATATTATAAGTTGTTAAAGGGTGGTTATGAGTAGGTAATTGAGGTATTGTCAAAACGTGTGTCTTTTCGCCATAAACAGAACCTATAAACGGCCATTCAGCCCCACCATCTACTCCGACAAGGGCGCGACCTGCAAGGTTAGGAAGTATAAAATTATCTCCTGATATAAATGTTGATGAAATATAATTTAGATAATCATATAGTGCTGGGTATTCCGTTTTGTCTCTTGGAACACCATCAAACCCTAACCACCCAACAGGGTCTAACGCAGGAGGTCTTAGTGTTATCTTTGTGTCCCCAACACTTTCAATTCTAGTTCGCATTTCTATGATGCCATTGTTGTTATAGAAGAACTTACCATAATTAGCAGGGTCATTTACATAAGGGAGGTATTCAGGTGCGGTAAGCATTACATTGTATCCGCTTGTATTGCCTGTGCCTTTTACATTCTTTATTTTTATAGTCAATAAAGTACCTGAATAACTTTCAACTACTCCTTCCATGTACTTATCGGAATCGGAAGGGTCAACAACGGCAACTACGTGTTTGAACCTGTACGCTAATCCTGCACCAACTGTCAATGGTACTGAAACGCCAACACTTGCGCCACTAAAAACATAAGGGCTTGTGGTGGTGGTATTGTATTTCTCCCAATCAGGGGCAGCCGAAGTCCAAAGCCCACTTACATATTTCAGGATATTTCCTTCCGATCCTGATGGTAGCAATTTAGTCTTAAAAGAAGCAAGGAAATTCAAGAACCCATTACTTTCCCTTATAAATACTTTTGTATTATTTAGGTCTGTCGGGTCTGGTGTTACTTTTAATGTAGGCTTAGTTGTTACATCAAAACCTAGTGTTGTTAAATCAGCAATAGTACTACCACCAATAGCTACATCTGTTCCTGCTGTATCGGTAGTGCCATCTGTAACAGAAGCAACTGTAAGCGATGCTTTTCCTGATGGCCCAGCAATCGGTATTATCTCTTGGATGTTTGGCTTTTGCTCCATCCCCTCAAAATAGGATTTCGCATTCCCTCCCGTGCATTCATCGCAAGAACCACAACTGCAATGATAATTTATTCTTCGTAAGTTCATTATGCGTTATCGTTTTCTTGTGGTACTAAAACACCATTAATATATGTTACATGCGAATCTACCCCAAAACCTTTGTCGTGTATAGTTGTTCTTGTGGACAAGTAGCCTATATGATCGGTCATTGTGGTGTCTGAAAGTATTTGGTTTATGCCTAATATTTTTACAACAAAACCAAATTCATCATCCCAAGCAATAGCCCTTCTCCTTTTGTACATTTCAACTAGCCCTACAAAGTCTTGCTTAGGAATTGACTTATCTAATAAATTTTCATAAGCAATGCTTGTTATGTCAATATTTATTATTTGATTTACGGCAGTAGAGGTTGCTCCCCATCCCCAAAAAACAGAACTATCCCTCCCTTCGCCTAGCTTTAGCAAACCACCTTCTTTTTCGAGCCTTGCCATGTATTTGGCTATTGTTTTTTCGCTATTAGGATTTAAAACAATATCGTCCTCCCAAACAAAAAACACTTCCTGTTCGGAAGAAACCCACTCTAAGGCAGAGTACATACTTTTTCTTATACCTAGCGACTCTTTTTGATATTTAACCTTTTTTTCACCTTTATATGATGCAATCATTTTTTTTACATTTTCCACTTGCCTTTGCCCTTCAATGTCATTTTCTGGGGCATTGTGGATGTGAAAATATACAATCGAAGGGTTAATTTGCTTTAAAGAATTTAAAGCCAACTCTAATTCGGTTGTTCTTTTGTATGCCAATATAAGTACTGGGTATCTTTTCATTTCTTTAACTATAATACCATTTGTCTATCCCATCGCTAGTAAATCGCATGTATGGCCTATTGTACAACAAAGAATCTACGTTTATTATACTGTCGCCTGCGCTTGCGTTTACTGCACTTAAACTTGAACATGTTTCAGACCTTATTATTATGCACTCTTCACCTCCAAGCCCTGATGCGGAAGGCAGTGTGATGTTTGCATTTGTTGCTCCGTTTATTAATGTCTTTCCCGTTGACACTTTAAACAGAACTTGCCCCGCAATCATTTCTTTTATCCCTCCAGAGCCTATCTTCGATATATTGTACCCTGTTGATAGATCGCTATCGTATGTTTTTGTTATTAAATACGTAGCCCCAGCCTCTAGTCGCTCGTTATATATCGTATCTATCTGCAACGTACTCATCCCTACTCCATTGCAATCGGTTTGGATAAGGATAGAAGACCCATCAATAGAGCCAGTAGTTGTTAATGTTATGGCATACCCAATTTGTTTGCTATTTGTTGCTGGTTGGACTCCGTTTAATAATAAACAGAACAACTTTCCTGCCGATACAGACATATTTATAGCTACTGGAACATAATAATCTTCGCTTTGGAACGGGACAGTAGTATCATAGACATCAACGCCAGCTACCAAATAAGGCAATCCTGAACCTGCTATTTTTAGCCAGTTTGTTTGGTTTGTAACGTCACCTGTCGCTCCATCTACCTTGCACACATAAACCGAAAATGGACTCGCTGTGTAAACAATAAGCCCTATATTATAGGTCAAATCAGGATTGACCAATATTGCACCCAATAAAGCTACAATTTCCTTAAACCTGTCAGCTACATCGGCAGTCGTAACGGAATAAATATCCGTCTTGTCTGCTATATTGGTGTCTATTGTGGCTATTTCAGCTTCCTTGATATTCATTATTCAAATTCTTGGTCAAATTGTTGTGCAAAAAGCCTAAAGTCGTCCGTTGTTTCTTTTGGGGCATCTGAATACTTGTTAAACAGCGACCACTTTGTCATCCATTGTTCTAAAGCGCAACAAATATCTTCTCCGCCATCAACCATCCATACTACCTGCTTCCATAGCTGTACAGATTCGGCTTTTTGTATTTGTAATTCTGCCCCTACTAGCATTTGTAAGCAGAAATATATGGTGAACAATTTATCGGTATCTTTTCAAGAAAACATTGCGACTCGCTCATTCTGCCTAATTCTTTGGCGAAACAGGCATTGTTTATAGATGCCAAAACAAACGTATACTTTTTCATTAGGTCGCTTCCGCATTTACTATTTCCGCTACACCCACAAGGACATGATGTTTTTACGCCTTCTTTTAGGTCATACAACAACTTCTGAGCGTTCACGTCAAATACGTAGTAATATAGTAAAGTTTTATAAACTATTGCGGTTGAAAATGAGGCATAATCGCCCATTGCTTCCCATTTATCCGTATCCGTAACGAGACTAGTATTGTTGTTGTATTTTGACTTGTAGAACTTATTCGACACGGCTTCAAATACTGCCACGTTTGCATTGTAAGAACTGTCCGCCACAAATAATTGAACCATAAACACGTTCAATACATAAAGCGCGTCTCTTGGTACGTCAAAACGATATTCTAAAGAGGAACGATACGAATACGGCCTAGCATTAATTTCAGTAAAAGTGCCATCTGATTTTGTATTTGTCAAAATAGCCATGAATGCGTAATCCCCCCTAAAAGGATTTACACCGCCGTATCCATTAGGGTTGGTGTCAAATGTAAAATCACAAGTCCTATCGGTTAAAGCTAAACATGTGCGGCTTGTTTCTGTCAGGTTCTTTTTTATATGCACTCCAAGCCCTGAAAACTTTGTATTACAAGTAACATCTTGAACCAAACTAGCAACTGCAATTGATATGGCTAGTCCGTTAGATGTTTTTAATGAAACATTTTCGTAATCATTCGAGTTTAATTGTCTCCACCAAATTTGATTGTCTAGTGCATGGTTAATATTTGCACCTGCATTGGAAACATAAATTTTGCCATCTAACGAGTTATAAGTCCAGTCGTTTAGGCTATAAGTAAGTGTTAAATCAAATGGCTTGATAGCAAACGAATAGAACGTGTATAGTGCATTACAAGGCAATGTTACATTGAAATAAGAATCGGCAAGTGGATTCAATAAATCACCTTTTAATGGTGCGCTATAAAATGGTGTGCCATTATACACCGCTTTATAGAACAAGAACAAGCCCCACCGAGATGGGGTTGTACTTATATCTGACGCTGTTATCGTAACTGCACCACATTCACAACTTAAAGGACTTGCCGATATTCCAAATGCCATTGCTTACTTGTTTATGATAACACCAACTCTTTTTCTGCTTTCGGTTCTACCTCTTCTTCCAAAATGTATGGGTGTTTCATTGGCTTAACCAATTTCTCCAGCCACTCTCTTTTCTTTTCGTTCTTCACATCTTGCAAGAACTTTTTAAGCAATGCGTCAGGATGTTCAGTGTTTGATACTTTATTGTATGTAAACAGCTTATCTTCCCTATCGCCTCTTTTCTCGATGAACTTGGCATTTTCAGCATCATGCAACACAATCCCACGAGCCTTCAAATCTAATATTAATAAATCAATTTTAGTGTCGTCAGTTACGTTCAGATGCAAGAACTCCCTTGGGTATTTATCAGCAAAGATAAACAGGTCGTTGTCGATTGCTTCTGACGATTTACCTTCCGGATTGTACGCTTTGTACTTTTCTCCATCCTTTTTGAACGCTTCTGCCAATACTTGTCTTTTGGTTTCAAAAGTGTATTCTTTGGCAAAGTTCAACGCTGTGTTACGAAGCAAAATGTCATTTACTGGTTTTACTTCTACGCCAGTATACAACGAAGCAGAATCTTCTACCCATTGGTGGTTAGGAGAAACAACAACATTCTTATTCTTCATTTCCTGTGGTTTCGACATGTTATTGTCGGCAAGGACTGCTATTGCCACCAGCCACTCATTGTCAACAGGTACTTGTAAAATACCGCCTTCAAATTCAATTCTGCTATGGCTAGGAACGTCAATTGTAATAGGGTTGCCCATATTGTCATTTGTCGTCTTAGGCTCTACGCCTGTAACATTTGGCAAGTTTAATGTCTTGCTACCGCTTTTCTTCCAAGGGTCGTATATTCTGAATATTGGCTCAAACGAATAATTTCTTCCAATTTCTTTTGGTGGCTTAACCGTATGGTCAATAGCACCAGTATCAGTAAACTTAAACACAAACGGCATTGTGTAGCCAGTGTTTAAATCTGTCTTGTATCTTTTTTGCGTTTCAATTTTCCTTTGCACCAATTTGTATGCAGTAGGAGATAAAATGTCTTTCAGTTCCATCTTGATTTGTTTTTTTGTTTTGTTTCTCTTGATTGAATTATAAGAATAGCCCCTCCTATATCAGAAGGGGCTATTTGTTTTATCCTTTAGAAGAAAGGATCATTTGTCTAAGTGCGTGCCATTCTGCACCAACGGTAGCCTTCATGTGCCAGTTGGTGATGTCAGCATTTGTTTGAGTGTCAGGTTGGTCGAAACCAGTTCTCTTATACCCTACAAATGATTCACCCCAAGTACCTAATGAACTTGTACGTGGCTTGTATCTAATACCGAAGTAACTAGCCTCTGAACCATCTTTCAACATTACGTTACCATTAGGAACGAACATCATAGAGGTCTTGTACTTTTCACCGATACCGCCAAACGTAGCAGGGTCATTAAGGATAGCCATGTCGATGAATTTATAGGTAATGCTACCCATTTTCACGTACTCGATACGGCTATCAATACCCATTGGGTCGCCATCAGGTCTTCCTACTTTGTAATCACGTTTCAAACCTTGAAGTGCTTGCGTAGCCAAGAAGCCATTATACACATCAAAGTAAGCCGAATTATCTAAAGAGTAGTATTTGATTGCAATTTGCTCAATCAAATTAAAAAACTCCAAAGAAACAGAGTTGCCAGACCATTGCAAACCTTGTGAGTATTTCTCCATTGCAGGATATAGCCCAAGTGTTTGAGGAACTGCCGCACCAGCCGCATCAGTAGTAGTACCACCTTTACCACCAAACGCTGCACCAACGATTTGTTGTTGGAAGATTCTCTCTGTTGCGTACAATGATTTTAGGTAATACTTAGAAGCATCAGTCTGACCATCTGCACCTTCTGTTTTGAAGTCAAACTTCACCCAAGTATCATTATGCTTCTCGTTGAAGTTGACTGTAAAGTCTTCTGTCAATGTTTGAAGCGTATTGCTGTATTGGGAAACAGTTGGGATTGTTGATTCTACTTGCCCTAATGAACCATTTGCAAATGAGTTGTTTGTAATGCTCATTGCTTGACCTGCTGCTAATCCAACAATAAGTTGTGCGGATGTCAATGCTGTGCCTGCGCTGTTAAATCCAATTGGAGTTACAACGTAAGTATGCGCGCTGTTTACAGAAGTGTTTTTTGATTGAATACGACCACCAAAGTAGTTAGCAAACTCAATGTTTTGTCCGGGCTTTCCGTATGATTTTGTACCGCCATCTGTGTGACTTGCTGCTGATAAAGTGATTGTTACCGTTCCAGTGTTGTCAACAATAGATGCAATTACTGGAGTTGCACGAAAAATGTCATCTTCTTGCCATGACCAACTATCGCCACCAACTATGGATTTGAACATCCCTAATTGTGCCATCAAGTCTAGTCCGTAAGAATACTGTGCGCCAAATGTTTTGACGAATTTACTCACTACCTGCGGTTTTGCTAGGTATGGTGTTAATGCTACTATATCGCTAGTCAGTTTCGGTGCTGAAAACGATGAGGTTGGTGTTGCCATTTCTTTTTTCTTTTTAGATTTTTAGATTGATTAATTTAAACGCTTGCTGCCGCCAAGAAAGCATCCTCTGCATTAGCATGTACGACTGGCCTAGTCTGTGTTGCTAATACTGATGGTTTCTGCCCTTTTGGTTGCTTACTTTCTATCTGTCTCATTTCGTGCAATTGAACGGCTCTTTTGACAGAAGCCCTTACTATGTCGTCATGGTAAATAGATTTTGCCAAAATAACTGCCAATGTCTTCGGTGTCATACCATTCACTTCTTTACCATCAGCCGTAAAATTCAGCTTGTTGGTAAAGTGTGCTTTGGTTAACGAAGAAACGTAGTCGATTTGGTCTTTATCCAATCCTAGATTGTAGGTATCCTCTGGAACAATCCTGCCTGTGGAATCCTTTTTAAGCGATAACACAACTTCAATTGCGTTAAGGCTTTTCAATTCTTCCTCTGCTTTGGCTGAATATTCAGAGATTGCCTTCTCTATTACTGGATTTACTGTAACCACTTCCTTTTGAGAAATGGCTGGTTTGAACTTTGAAATCACCTCTACTAGTTTTTTGCCAGCATTCAGCGAATCTCGTTCCAATAAAATCTGTTTTAACTCAATGGTTTCTGCATCTTCTTCAATATCTGAATCCAATCCATCAGTGCCATATTTAGCTTTAAATTCATGCTCGAATAACTTCTTAGCCTTCACTCTGTCCATGTCTTTGTTTTCTTGGACATAGGCTTCAAGAAGTTTCTCTTTTGGCGAAAGGCTTGTTACGTCTAAAGATTGCAAATGCTCAAATTCAGCAATAATAGAACCATTAGTTCCATCGTATTGCTTTGCGAACTCGAACAGTTTTGCTTGTGCATCATTCTCGAATACTGGAGTAGTTGGCTTTGATGCCAATTGGCTTTTTAGGCTTTCTACTGTATCAAGTAATGATGTAATGTCGTCAGGAGTTTTAATCCCTTGGCTGCCGAATCTATCAGCTAAAAATGTTTCTATCTCTTTTGGGGCTTCTGTCGCTTCCGCTTCTAGTTCTTCTTGGTTTCTCCAGTTGTTATCAACCGCCAATGGATCAAACGTGGATTCTGCCGACACCTCTTCTTTTGCGGTTTCGGCAGCTACTTCTGTTGTTGTGTCAACAGGCTTTTCTACAACAGTTTCGGCAACTTTTATTTCGCCTTCTACTGCTGCAAGGAAACTATCTTCTGTGCTATTCCCGATTTCCATATTTTATTTTGTCTTGTTCTATTATCACAAAGATATAGAAAAGAATATTATTTTACACAAAGATAATTGTATTGTAGAATATTCTGTTTTTAGACAATAAACACAGTTTTTGTTCTTTTGTAACTAAGAAAGCCAGAATTAAGATTAATCTGGCTTTCCGTTGAGAGAACAAAACAAAATTAAAGACTAAAGTATCTGCCAAGTTCCGCCAGTAACAGCATCGCTTTTTGAGTACACTACTATACTATCACCTGCTGCAACCGAAATACCAGTAGCAGAAAGCGCAATACCTTGTAAGAAATCACCTACAAATGGGTAGACAATAATCGCAACAGCAAGTGCATTAATTATTCTCACTGTTCTGCAAGGGGTAATTAATGGAAGTCTAACTCCTCCTGTACCTGATGTTACTATTGATAAATCTTTTGAAAGCAATGTACCTGCTGCTTGGTTCGCACCTGCGGCTACTGCTGCCGTGTTAACAAATCCCGAACCAGCCACCAAAAGCCCAGTAGCCGTAGCCCCCGCTTGTGCCGCCAAGAAATTAACTACCCCAGCTTTTTCCAATACATTAACCGCATCAAGCAACCCACTTTTATTGATAGTTACTTTTGCGTTATCAGAAGTGCTAATTGTGCGAGCAAGTAATGATACTTTATTTACTGCAACTGGAATTTCGTATACTATTTGTGCGCTATCAGAAACAGGATTGTAACTTACTAACGCCACTGGTGATGCTATATTTGCCATGATTATGTGGTTTTATAAAACAAAAATACCGTACACGTAAATGTTTTTGTGTGTATTTTCTTATTTGTGGTTGTGAATATTATTGTTATAGCGTACTTTTGAATTAATGAAAGGAAACATAGACAATTACCTAGTAGAACTAGACTGCCTTTTTGAGAAAGGGCTTATCATTGGCGCATCGTCCGATATTGCATTCGAGAAGATAATAATTGGGGCTGACAATAACCCTCTTTATTCTCCAATGAAGTTCAAAAGAACGTATGGAACAATAATAGCTGTCCCGCAAGCATTATCCGAAAGGGTATATGACGATGCAGGTGGCGTAAAAATGACCGTTCGTGATACGTATTCTGATTTGTTGGAAGTTGGCGATACCGCACACTTTTATTGGATAGCAACACAACCTGACATGCTTCTTTTGCAAGAAAGATTCTATGGTGAATTAGATGCTAATGGAAACATAAGGATGCGTTACGTATTTATGATTCCTGCCGATAAGGTTATTTGCTCTACTAATTCAAGAGGGAAAGTAACCATGAACGGAGATTATATGCTGGTTAAGCCAGTCATGCAATCGGAAGACGAAATAAAAACACCTAGCGGAATTTGGCTTTCAGAAGGAGTGCAACCAAAACCATTGCTAGGTACTGTCATATACGCCAACAACCTTCGTTCGGGAACTAAAATTATCTATGCAAGAAATTCTGACATCGAAGTGGAAATTCTTGGAGAGAAGTATTTTGCTATGCGAGAACCAATGGCGATGTGCCAAGTAGAAGATGAAGAAGTTATTCCTTTAGGGAAGCGCATCTTACTTAAAGAACCTTTGACTAAGAAGTTTTACGATTCAGGTTTAGAAATTCCTGAATGTTTTAGGAAGCCCGAAAAGAGGGCTGTTGTAGATTTTACAGGACAAGCGTGTACGGAAGTTTCAAAAGGAGACGAAGTGTTACTTGAATCACATCCTATGTTTTTTGAATACAAGGGAGAGAATTATTGGTCAACGCACGAATCTTCTGTTTTGGCCAAGATTATAAACAATGATGCTGTCAAGTGCAAATTTAACATGGAAGTTTTGGAAGTAAATATGAATCGCTTCATTGACGACACAAAGAATTTAAACATAATCCCAATAGCATGATTGATTTTATTAAAAAATTGTTTAGCAAAAAAGAAGAAGATTGTTCTTTTAGACGTCAAGGTATTTTTGTAGAAAAACGACTTTTAGAATCAAAATATATAGGGGTAATGCAATTTGACCGTGAACATGCAGCCATAGTTCCATTCAATTTGCTATCTGATTCTGCAATTAATCATGTAAGGTCAAGAGTTATAGATTACTACTTTGAGTGTGTTAAACTTTTATCTTCTACTGCAATTAAAGACAGAAAAGACGGAATAGCCCTTCTGAATCAAATAAACAAAACGATATATATATGTTTTAGGCTTTTAATTCCGTTCAGATATAAAATGACAGATGTTGTAATAGAGAAAATAGGTGACGAGTTTTATATCGAAGGGAATCATATTTGCACTATTAAATTTTCTGAAATAGACCCAAATCCTGTCATTAGTCATTATGAACCAATTATGTAGTGTTTTATGTTTGTATTTATTGCTATTAAAAAGCCCTCATTTTTTAAGTGAGGGCTTTTTGTTTAAAATTTAGGGCTATTCCTGCGCTTCCATTCATTTCTTAATTCATCAAGTAGTTGTTTGAAATTTTTGATAAATCCTGCATCAATTGCATAGGCCAATTTAGCTTCCAATCGCTCTAATTCTTTTAACTGGTCTTTGCTTGCAGTATTTCTTAATCCTGTTTCATGTTTATTAAAAATACAATGGTTTAAACCTTTTGCTACCTTAATATAGTCCACATTGTCAAACTTAGCCATCGAACTTGTCAGTTCTTTATAAAACTGTCCTGCCTCTATTCTATTTAAGATAAGACTATCAGTAAGCCACCCAATAACTTCTGCCTTAAAAATAGGATTAAGTTCCATTGCAACCATCACCCAAATATATGGATTGACCCATACTGTTTTTGTATGTCTTGCGCCTGTTGTTTTGTAAACTCCAAGACTTTTCATGTACTTTGCAAATCCTTGATTTTCAATCTCTTCTATAAAACTACGTATTTGTAGTTTTATAATGCCTTGTTTTTCAAGCAGATAGAATAGTGTTTCTTTGTCACTTTCCATTATGGCTGTGATGTTTTTATCTGGCCATCCATTCTTTACCCTGTTTTGAGTATACGACTCCACAAGGTCAGACAGATTTAACATTCCATCTTTTGTTTGTTGTCTAATCGTAGTTCCGAATAACTCCCTATCCGTACTCGTTAATGTTATATTTGTTTTCAGCATAACACAAATATAATTATTTTATTTATATAACAATATCAGAAACATTTCCGTATGTTTGTAAAAACAAATAACAAAATGGAAAAGACACTATCAATTATCGCATTATCATTTCTTTTCTCCTGTACCAAGAAGTCGGAAGAAAAACCAACGCCAATTCAACCACAAATACAAAAAGAGGCGGTTGTTGTTGAAGTAGAACCGTATTATTTACGTTTGCGCCCGAAAGACAATGAATGCTGTCCAAGGTTTTATAAGGGGCTACAAGAGTATTGCCGTTTTGTCGGCCACGATGACAAGCATGTACCGAAAGCAGATGTTTGGGCTTTGGTCTTGAAGAAAGGCAACCTAGAAACCGATACCGTAAGAAAAGTTACCGCTATGATTTGGTGGGTCAACAATAAGCCTTATTCTGACTTCTTCGGGTTTAGATTCAATACAAGCATGGACTCATGGGAAAGAGAATACGACACTGTTAGTTTTAGAAAAGACTGGATGATTTATAATGGGAAGTAACTTTAAAAATAAACAAAATGGTACTTGAAAGAGAAGAGAATAAGATATTAGATGATTTTTTGCATTTTGCCGTAAATTGCAATGCAACAACTACTGATAGAGGGATAGTACATATAATCCCCGAAAAACATCATGACGGATTAAAGTTCTTGGTCGATAATTATAAAAAGACAAGAGATATAAGAAACGTGTTTGATAAAGAAGAGGAAAAGGATTACTTGAAGTTATATAACGAACTTTATGAAAATGTATCAAAACTGCTAAAAGACAATAAGGATAGCCCCGTAACGCCAAATACCCTCCTAATGAGATTTGATAATTTTAGGAAGTAGCTTAGGCTACTTCCTTTTTCTTTTCTTTCGCATCTTCTTTGTCATTATCAATTTCGACAGCTTTTAATGTCATTTCTAATTGGTGTTGCATCTTTTCGTATTCCAATTTGAATCCATCCATTTGCGCTTTCATTTCGGCTATCTTTTGGTCTGATGCTGACCTTTGCGCTTCCTTGATGACAGAATCCCTTCCTTGTGTGTCGGCCACCTGAATACGACCTTGCATTTCTAGCTGTTTGACTTGTAGCGCACCTTCTGTAATCGCTTGTTGTCTTTTCGCAAGTTCCGCAGTCAATAATTGCTCGTACTGAACTTTATACCCAAAATCCATATCGGCTCTTTGTTTATCGGCAGCAAGTGTTTCTTGGATATTTCTCACGTTTCCTTCGTACTGTGCATTTTGCGCTTGCTCGGCTCTTGCTTGTGCTTCTTTCATGTTTTTCTTAACACGAATCTTGCATAAGAACTCTCCTTGTTTTAAGTCCTTGATGTTAGGATACTGCAATTCAAACTTATCATCTACCCTAATTCCTCCATCAATCAAAGGAATCACAACCAATCTTGAAAGTTCTTGGTTGTAGATAGCCCACTCTTGAGCGGTAGTAGATGCTTTTAACCCTACGATATATTCCCTTGTCCATGCCATATTAGAAGGGATGTTTTTCCAATACCCAAGTATAGCCAAGCTAGTTCTTTTGTAAATGCTGTGGTACGCCCTGTAATAATGGGCAATCGCATGGTTAGAGTTTTGGTTGGCAATGTCGGCCACTCCAACTAGAGTACCAGACGCAGGTGTTGACGCATCCGACAATTCATTGATACCGCAAATATTCCGAATCGTGTCAATGCAAAGATTCATTATTGAAACGAAATCGGTAGCAGTAAGCCCTTCGTTAATAATGTTTATCGCTCTTCCATTGTTCGGGTCTGCTGGACTTTGCTTCCCCTTCGATAACGAAACTCCTTCCATGAAGAACAAATCCAATACATCGGAAGGGTCTAGGTTTTTACCACCTTTTCCTAGCGACATGTTATACATCATATCTACATTGATGTCAACAGTCCCATTCCAACCTTGGCCGACAATATGCTTTAGTCTGCTCCAAGCGATAGAGAACATGTACACTGGCTCTTTTATCTGTGAACAAACGCTACTTGTCTTGCCATATCGCATGTTTGGCGCATACAAGTGAAAGTCTAGTTTTACATCGTTCCCTTCTTGGATTATTCCATAGTCATAAACAACTTCCGAGCCAATCACCCAAACTCCCCCATATTTTGTAGTGGTGCTTACGTTGAATAATTCTTTCTCTCCTGATTCGTACTTAGGCTTTTCTTCTGGTGCAATTACAAAGTTTGCCTTACGTTTTGACATGTACTTGTTGCCAAGCCTGTCGGTCAATTGTACCCAATTTTCAACGTCTTCTTCTATCTTTTGGAAACGGAATACTTTGATATATCGCTCCATACCATAAGGAACACCAAAGAATGCGTAATTACCTGCGCCTCCAATATTGGCATCCTTGTTGGTATTTGATGCGAATTGCTTTATTGTTTCAAGTATCTTCTCGTGTGGTAAGCTATCCTTTGCTTCTGAATAAAACTGCTCTGGAGTCAAGTAGTCAATAATGCCACCATGAGAAAGATTGTCAAAATCCTCTGATTCACTATACGACCCTCTAAACCTGTTGATAGGAAACCATTCTTCGCGTATAACTCCATTCCCATCTACGAATGTCCTAACACCGGCTATCCCTTGAACAACAAGTTCCATGATGAACTTGCTCTTTATGGCATCCCAATCATTCATAGAATGCACCTTCATAAGTTCTAATTCGGCTTTCATCGCCTCGTAGTGCTTATAAATAGTGGTCATCATTATTTCTAAGTCCTCGGTAGTGGACGGCAATTCAGGTACTCCAGCCTCTTCTTTAATATTGTCAAACGTCACTCCGTATTGAGCCACGCTATCTTTTATCTTTAACCAAGACGAAAGCATGTCTTTCACTTGCTTCTTTTCGTCCATCGAAGTCGAGTCGATAACATCCACCCCAATATCGTAATCCATTGACATCAACTTGCCATGAATTAAGTTGACGAACTTTGGCATCAAGTTTACCAATTGGGGGTTCACCGCACCATAACCATATTTTTGTAGCAAAGGGTTATCGCGCGCTCCAAGGTAGCGTTCGGCCGAAGTATTAAAACTAGCGTCTCGACCTTGTGATATGTCTATGTTTGCTAGGTACTGTGACGAGGTAAGCCCCGACATGAAACCATTATTGCTATCCAACGCAATCATGGTGCGAGCCATTTTTACTCCGTAGTCGGGTCTTAATTTCTCTTCCCTAGACAATATTCTGCCTGATGCCAGCCCTTCCATATCGGTTGTTATTAATCGTCAAATGTATGTGTTTCTTTTGTGAATTGACGGTATCGGCTAAACGTGCCAGACTCTATCGACAATACCTTTTGTTCTAATACCTTGTCTTGTTCTGCTACCAGCGTCAACCCCCACGCAACAGAGTCGTCATGCTCCAATGTATCATACGGATTGAATCGCAACAGGTCGTCTATCAATTCCCTAAACGGATACCTGTGTCCGTAGTATTCTATGTCGTGCGACATCATG
>JAODFX010242786.1:0-12562 GCA_027580035.1 Dorylogaster longipes
ACTTAGTTTATTTTATATCCGACTTTTTATTGAAAATATTGCCTTAAGGTGGCCGAAACCGGGACATTTACCTTACTGAGAAGTTTGAAGTCTAGATCAGTCTAGACAGTCAAGTCAAACACTATCTCAACTGAGGAACATAACCCTTAAGTCCAAAGTGGTCTTTAATTAGTATAGCATGTAATCAAAGAATATAGAGCTATATTCTTTGATGTAATGATTACCATAAAGTGAGTTGAGTTGTTGACCAAAGTGCATTAGATTGATGTGTTTGGAATTCCTGGATTTCAGGTATCGATCAACATACTTCAATCAGTTTAGTTTACTACACCTACTATATACTTTTGTCTATCTACTAGTTAGCGATGAAATTACGAATCTTTTCCATCGCCTACGGAAGTTTCACTTGTTTCACTGTTGACTCAACCGATAAGCCCAGCGATGACGAGCAGTTTTAATCGATGCAAGTGACGACCAGTGACGACTATGATAAAGCTACTCCCACGTGACGCAAGTAAGTTGAACAAGTGAGTAAAAATTGTGGGTCAAAGATTGGCCAGTAACCCACTCAGCAGCCGGCGATGCGCTTACTTGATTAATGGACAATATCGGTCATCGAGTGAAACGCAATTCACGCAAATTCGAAATACGAATGAGTCGAGCGAGAACCGCATACACGATGTTCCCAAGGCGAACACGTGTTTGAAATGATCAATTTCATCGTGTCGTTGTCTCGGTTTTATGTGCACTTGTGGCTCAACATGCTTGATACGGATTTATTGCACTGTGGGAGAAAAGCGAGCAAATCATTTCGCGATACGGCTGCGACTACGTTCGGCATGTTGATAAATGTAACTGGTTGATAAGCAGGTAGGAGTTGGAAGACCTTGAACGGCGTGTATGGCACGTGATACTTTTCTTTGGTCGCGTAAACTGTGCGGATGATTTCAACGCTGACCGGCGTAAATTTCTCCGTGTTGGCGTTGGTAGCATGAACGCATAAAAGTGGATTTGAAAAAGTACGTATCCGCCGAGCGGTGATGCGCACTCGTGGCCGGCGACTCCCGCAAACAACAAGGTCCACCAAAAGCCCGTCGCTGATTCAAACCGCGACGAGGACGACGACGAAGCGCACGTTGCGCGTCCCGGTATTCCCTCGTCATGAAGTTGCCACTGCAATTAGCGACGCTCACTGCTATCGGTAAGTAGCAAGGGATCATCAAGAACCCACAATCGCGCAATCTAAGTCACTCGTTTGCAGTCTCGCTGAGCATCGCAGCCGTCTTCACCGCCTACGAGCGTGACGTTCGCTTGCTGGTGAACGCAAAGCGCAACTGCACAATTTACGCCCAGTGAGTATGCTTTGCTATGACAACGCCTCGTATTATGTGTCTGTTTTGCTGTAGAAAACTTACACCCAGTGGCAACTTACGTTTCAACCTTTCCGCAGCACACATTGTTGAAGTGACGCCAAATAAACTTCTGATATCGGCCGATGGCAACTACACCGTGCTTTTGGATGCCATTGGTGCTGGACATGCGATCGTCACCGGCGAGTATGACGGGTGGGTGAGAGATATTACTATCAAAACCGGATATTTGGGTGTATACCGTCGGGTTACCCGAAAACGGGTAATTTTTGTCTGAACTCCTGACCTTCTCCAAACCGTTGGGAAATTGTTGAACTTATACACGAATTCGTATGGCAAATAGTTCCCAGATCCCAAAACCAGGAATGCCGGATAATTCAACACTTTTGACATTACTAATTTTTGTTATTTACTTCTTTTATCAACTTTACCCACTCTCGGTGGATAACATAAATCCTGTTACAAACACAGAGATTTTGTCAAGTTTATAATTTGTGTTACTAATTTTGGTGTAAACCCGGCATTAGTGAACGATACAACAATTGATGCACGCACACGTGTTGTGTTCTGAATGTCGCAGAGTTGACAAGGTCCTACTACGTGCCATAGTACTCAAAAACATTGCGCTCGACGTCATCTCCACCGTCATCGGATGGCTCTACTTTATCGCGTGGTCGGTGTCGTTTTACCCGCAGATTATTACCAACTACAAGCGTAAAAGGTAGGCATCTTCTTATTCCAATCAGAAGCCCTTCCATAAAATTCCTATGGGCAAAGTCTCGCGAAGGTCTTCAAAATTCCTTTTGCGCTGAGCAAATGACTGTTTGGGAGTAATTTTTATTCATGCTTGAATTGAATTTTTCCTTGTTCACAATTAAATTACACTATTGGGTAATCTAACTTTAATTTACGTGCATGAAATGTTAAGTATTCCGAATGACCTTTCATGCTTTTGCCCATAAAAAGCAGCAAATTTGCTCAGAAATAGAAATGGGCAAATACAAAAAAAACAGGACAAAATCTACCATAAATATTGCTCCCTTAAGTTTAAGCTCATGTAATTCTTTAATCACTCTGAAAATTGCAAAAGGAGAGTAAAACAACCTTTTGGGCAAAACTTAGCACGCAAATTGTGTTAAAATTTTTAGTCTAGCTTCTAGTGAAGTTGTCGCACTCTGTCAGACATTAACGCTTGTATTTCCAGCGTGATTGGATTAAACTTCGACTTCCTGTACTTGAACGTCGTCGGCTTCACGCTCTATGCGATCTTCAACCTCGGCCTCTACTGCTCGGAGGCCATCGAGGAGACGTACTTCGATCGGCACCCGGGCAGCCTGAACCCGGTGCAGCCGAACGACATCGTCTTCGCCGTGCACGCCGCGCTCGTGTGCGCGCTGACGATCGCGCAGACGCGCGCCTACGAGCGCGGCGAGCAACGCGTCTCGACGATCGCCAGCCTCATCATCGGCTTTTTCGCCGTCGTTCTCGTCGTCAGCGCGATCCTCGCCGCGAGTCGCGTCGTCGCGTGGCTAGACTTCCTCTACGTCTGCTCGTACGTGAAGCTGACCATTACGCTAATCAAATATGTGCCCCAGGTATCGTACGCACGACTATCGTCGTCTCCGGACGTTTTGCATCGCGAATGTATCTCTCTCTTTCAGGCGTATATGAATTATCAGCGTCAAAGCACGATAGGCTGGAGCATTGGTAACATTCTACTGGATTTTACCGGTGGCATGCTCTCCATGCTGCAGATGATTATCAATTCGTATAATTACGGTACGCATTCATACATCTGCTGCAAAAATGCAGCAGAAGTAGTATGCCAGCATATACATTTGTTTATAAAATGGGTTTCCGCGTCTTGTTTTAGACGACTGGGTATCAATCTTCAGCGATCTAACCAAGTTCGGCTTGGGGCTCTTTTCCGTCTCGTTCGACATTCTTTTCATTGTTCAACACTACGTGCTATACAGTCATTCAAGGTATGAAGTGAAATGACACGAAATAAATTATCTTCTGAAGATACTCTAGTTGATTACTCACCTGGCTCTATGTACAGTTGAATTTTGATGGTTTCACTAAACTTTCTATGGAATCATTCAACACTTATTCCTACACATTTCAGAAATATTCACAAAATGAAAGATGGCGATGGATCAACAAAGTTTGAAACGGTTTAAAACAAATGCAGTATGACGAGAGTGTGCGAATATACCCGAACTAGGGCAGGAAATTCAAAATGAAACATTCTATCGCATTCTACATAAACATGATTAAACATATTTAGGTCGCAATGTGCATTTTTGTAAATGTTCGCTTCGGAAACATTGCTAAATTATATTCTTTTTATTTTACAGTTTTATCCCAGTTGAAGGCTCGGATATTGCCGGCCCATGAATCGTGCGCAATCGTTGAACCAGATGAAAGAACGAGGTTAGAAAACATGACATCAGACTTTACCAAGTATTTACCGTATTTACCTTTCTTGAGCGAAATGTTAATCCGCATTGAGACGTATTAGAAACAAATTGAGGAAACATGTCGAAAATACCGAGTAAAAATGAAGTTGTTGAAGATTTAACGAAAGATTTAGAAAGTTGTTGTGTGGCAAGCGACAACGCACCGACGACCGCTGAGAATATTCCCGAAACTCGGTGCGATGATGTGGTTAGCGAAGCTTTGCACAATGACGAGGGCGATAGTGAAGATGAAGAGTTTAAATCGCCCGGAGGTAATAAGCCCGCAGTCCCGAATGATTACATTGATGAAGATGCGCTGAAGGAGCAAGAAGCCACACTGACTGAAGAAGAATTGAATGCAAATCATGCTAAATCACTTGAGCTCAAGAACAAAGGAAACCAAGAATTCAGGGAGGAATTGTACATTGAATCTATTCAGACATACACCGAGGGTTTACGAATTTGTCCTTTGAAACACAAGAGTGATCGGGCAATTCTCTATTGCAATCGATCGGCATCTAAGTTGAAGTTACAACGGCTGGAGACTGCAATTGATGATTGCACAAAAGCAATCGAGTTGAACCCTGGCTACGAACGTGCGTACTTGCGACGCGCCACCACGTTCGAGACCAGGGAGAAGCTGGATGAAGCATTAGAAGATTTCAAGAAGCTCCTTGAGCTGAATCCTGGGCAACCAGAAGCCAGGGAAGCTCTGCATCGACTACCACCACTCATTCAAGCTCGGAATGAGAAACTCAAGGATGAGATGTTGGGCAAGCTGAAAGATCTGGGAAATATGTTCTTGAAGCCTTTTGGTTTATCCACAAATAATTTCAAAATGCAGCAGGATCCTAACACTGGAGGTTATTCAGTTAATTTTCAACAATAAATATATGGGGATGATGGCATTTCAAATATTTATCGCATACCTTAAGTTAGGTTTCTACTTAAATGCAAGCAATGTGCAGTGTAATATAGTAACATTTAAAACTCGTAACAAATCTGTTGTGGTAAATATATAAACTTAATTCTTATCATGACCAAAGAAATATAATGTTATAAGGGGAGAAGAAAAATTATGTTTTATACCTTTTTTGTTGTAACATGCCATCACTCACTTGAATTGAGATTGTTTAATAAACTCTGCAACTTTATGAGATTGTTTTATGTAGCTGCAAATAACAAACTTCTAAACAAATGCAAACGTTTTTAACCTGAAAAGTTACAGCAATGCTAATATAAGGCAGGTTTTAAAGAAATTATCTATTGTACAAGTGAACATTCTACAATTCTTGCAAACAAGAAGTATGGCATTGTGTAATTGATCAGTCTTATTCTACTCAGCAATATATAATTGTGAATTGATTAACCAAAGTATCAGCAGGCAGTTCAAACAATAATTTCTTCTGAACATCTAGTAATTATGAAAAGAACATTTTAAATAATAATAAAGCCTGCATTTCTACAAAATGAACATGTGAAATGAAAATAACATTCCAAAACCAAGCCCACACCAGTGAGAGTATAAAAGATCCTCAAGTGAATGATGATGAATGAAGCGAAGATTAGGAAGATTCATATATTTTACAAGTGAAAATTCTACAGTTTAGTATGAAAATTGTCGAAATAAAAAGATGTGGACCACGACAATGGACGCTCAGTCGTGTTATTGCAAAGAATTGTGAGGATACATAATAGGGGACTTCCTAATCGAGGCCGTCGTCAGGCGTTGGGAAGCTTCCGCCGCCCATTCCGGGCATGCCGGCCATTCCTGGCATGCCGCCCATTCCCGGGAAGCCGGTGGCACCCAACTTCGACGACAGCTTCTTCAGGAAGGCCTGAACTTTCGGATTAGACTGGTACTTCATAATATTCGCCGGATTTCCCGAGATGTCTTGGAATGCAGCGGAAACTTCTGGATCCTGAAACGCAAAGATCGATTTAATAATCGATCTTAATTATAAAATCCCGAAATTTGAATTTTACTGCATTACAAAGCCTGGTTTACATTGTATCGCTAAGCCCATATAGTTCTGTATCAAGTTCACAAAAACGTACTCTTACTTTCAGTTATAAAGCTGTGCAAAGCAGAGGTAATGTGTAGCCCAGCTACGTAACTGTGCTAGAAGCATAATTTTTCTCAAGCAGAGCTGTATTTAACATTCAACTTTCTGGGGAGCTCTAAATAGATACAGATCACACTTATTGCTTAATTTTTGCACTCCCTCTTCTAGCACCTCAAAATTTGCAGTGTTGTTAAGATACGTTAGCTAGATGAAGTATTAGAAGATTTCAAGAAGCTCCTTGAGCTAAATCCTGGAAAATCAGAAGCCAGGGAAGCTCTGTATTGACTACCACCACTCATTCAAGCTTGGAATGAGAAACACGAGAATGAGATGTTGGGCAAGCTGAAAGATCTAGGAAATATGTTCCAGAAGCTTTTTGGTTTAGCCGCAAACAATTTCAAAATGCACTGAATTTGAAAATTAACTGAATAATCACATTCAGTTAATTTTCATCAATGAGAATAAATATGTGGAAATTATGACATTTCGAATTATTATAGCATACCTCTAGTTAGGTTTCTACTTGAATGCGGGCAATGTGCAGTGTATTATAGTAACATTTAAAATTTGTAACATATCTGTTGTGGTAAATATATAAACTTAATTCTTATCCTGTCCACAGAAATATAAGGTTATAAGAGAAGAAAAATTATGTTTGCAGCATCTTAAGGTGAACGATTATTAGTAAAACTACAAACAGCTGAATTTGAAAAGCCTTTTAGCTATACAACCAAAAAAGCTATGTAGCAGGTGACTAAATAACCCTCTAGCTATACAGCGTAAACCAGCCTTAAGAGTGAAAACATAGCGATGTGAAAAAAGAATTCTACCTGGAATGCTTCCATGATCTCGGGATCTTGCATAAGCTTCATGTAGTCGTTCAAACCGGTGGGCATGCCGCCAACGCCTGCCGCACCTTCGCCGGCGTTTTTCTTCTGCTCGGCGGCTTTGGCATGCGCCTCCTTGGCACGCCGCAGTCGCTCGACACGTTCGCGTTCCGCCTTGTCCTGCACGTGACGCTCGCGCTTCACGCGACGCGCCTCGATGCGCAATGCGAACGGCTGCGCCTCCTTCAGCCACTCGTCCGACTGCTCGTCGAAGTCGATCTTGCACGCCTGGCGCAAGTCCTTGGCGGCCGCCTCCCACATACCAACGAGGCGGTGCGCACGCCCGCGGTACTTGAACGCCGGCGCCGAGTCGGGGTTAAGATCGAGTGCGTGCGTGCAATCGCGGATGCACGCATTCGGTCGGCCAAGCGCGAGGTACGCCTGGCCACGTTTCGTGTAGAGAATCGCTAGCCGTGGATTCGCCTCGATGGCGTCCGTGAGCAACGCAACGGCACGCTGTGCATCGCCTCCGCCGAGGGCCGCAAGCGCCTCGCGCTTCAGCTCATCGGCACGGTCGACCTCCTCGTCGGTGGGCTCCTTCTCCGCGTCGCCCATGCGCTGCTCGGCGTCGTCGAGCGCGTCCGGCTCCACGCAGCCATCACGCTCTAGCTCCATGTCGGACGATGATGACGACGACTCCTCCTCCTCCTCGCCATCACTATTATCTTGCTTCTTCGGCTGTTGCTCCTGCTGGTCGCCCATGGTCGATGGCGACTCTGGGGGCTGGTGGGCGTCCGTCGACGGCGGCGGCGAGTCGGGCACGTACCCGCCGAGCGATTCGATGTACTCCTTGAAGAAGGCCAAGTCGGGATTGTGCAGCAGCTCGGGACGCGTACGGCACAAATGCGTAAACGCCTTCAGTTGAGCAAGGCTCTCTGCGTTAAACGGGCACGACATTTTTCCGACGCCGACGATTGCTAAGCAACTGGAAATCAACAAGCTGGTTTCGCGACATTTGGAGGAAGGAGTGCTGCGGCATGAATCTTACCAACGTGAGAAGCGTGTTCAAATGTTCACTCGGTTTACACGATTCACACTCTTCAGCGTTGACACCGGCTCTTTGATCTCTACGTGTTGTTCAAGAATGAACTCAGCAGAAAAACAATGGATTGCGTCCAATCCGGTTCAAGATCGAAGCGGATACGCACAATCGAGCGGGTGATTTGAATTTACGCTTCTCGACAATATTATTGACGAATATTACCTTTAAAGAGCGAAAGAAGTTGCAAGTTGTACGTTTAGACGCAATGCGCAATTGAGAATAAATGCGGCAGATTTACATCAATTTACGTCGATAGTTTTAGAAGGTCTAGAAGTTTCTACAAGCTTATTTTGCGTTTGAATTTGAATCTACTAGATGTCACTAGTATGCAATAATAATTTGACAAATAATTCAGTGACTGATATAACAACAAAACTTTAAAGTTGAATTCTCGAAACTTTAATGCAAGTTAATCACTAACATTTACGTTAACATATTTGGATTTTTGGTTTATAAGTTTGTCGACGACTAGACTAATATAACGTACTAAAGTTAAGGGAAGTTGACATAAGCGTTAATTTTCGAAGTTAACTTAAAAGTTAATTCTTTAAGCAGATTATTATACTTTTGAGCATCACATAGTTGCACATTGAACATGCCAAAACTTCTTTACACTTCACTTTACTTATACGATGTTACTTTATGAACATTTTATTAATTGCTGAAGCTAAATGAACTACACTGAAAACTTTACCACCTGTATATGACTTAATAAAAAGAACTCGAAGGATACCACCTCAAATCAATTTGCCACACATTTTATTAAAGCAAGAATAGCTGAACAAATCAATTTACGCAAATAGAAAATTTAAATCTTATTGAAGGCAGCAATGTCGACTGACTGCACAACATCCTCAAACTTCTCAATCTGCTCAGTGATAAGGTCGACGGAGACGGTGTCCTCAATGACGCACATAATCTGCAGCTTGTTGATGCCATAGCCAACAGGCACCAGTTTGGAGGCACCCCACACGAGGCCATCCATGGCAATAGTACGCACTGCTGCTTCCATCTTCTTCATGTCAGTCTCATCATCCCATGGCTTAACATCGAGCAGCACGCTGCTCTTGGCAATCAGTGCTGGCTTCTTGCTCTTCTTCTCAGCGTATGCCTTGAGACGCTCTTCACGCACACGCGCCGCTTCCGCATCCTCCTCCTCGTCGTCAGAGCCAAACAGGTCGATGTCGTCGTCACCGTCTGCGGCGACAGCAGCTGCTGTGGGCTTCGCAGGCGGCGCCGTCGTAGTCTTCGCTGTCTTCATCGGGCAGGCGCCGCCACCACCGCCCGAAGCGAACTTCTTGCGCTCCTCGGCGCTGAACGACTTAATATGGTTGTACCATCGCAGTACGTTCACGAGGGCAGCTGCAGGCTCTTTTCCCATAGCCGTGAAAGCCTCCACGTCCGCCTGCGAAGGCTCGTACCTATGCGTTCACAGAAAACCTGGCTTTGTTTCATCAACACCTTTTCGTATATTTAACGCCTGCTTACCCATTGACGTAGCTCTTGTCCTCGAGGAACGCGTTAAACTCCTTCAGGCCTTTATCGGATTTCACGTCGATGCCCATTGTTAATAAAGAAGCTTCGAAACTGTTCAGCTATGCGACGGTCGCGTCGTGCTTGCCAAGATCCCTGAGCCGAAAGGACACGTTTAGGTTATTTTTATGCCAACATCCGGCCAAATTGGCGTGAATATCAAAATGTGCTGCGCATGCGCAGATAAAACAACTTCTATTTGAATTGGGTATTGATTGTTTTGTGAATACGGCGACAAACTGTTGCAATTATACGATAAATTGCGTCAATTGTTTAACTGATTAATGCAAAAAACTGAAAAACAAGAATTTTAATGCTCAAAATTGAATCTTGGTTGAATTTTAGTTGTACGACTAGAGAATCAATTCTGATTTGGTTAGTAATAAGGTTTTAATCGTTTTAATCCTCCTCATGCATTTAATTTTTAGAAAACTCGAATATGAAATCCCAGTCATTTGCGTCGATTGTAATTGCGACAACCGCGACGTCTGCGACAGCGACAGTTGCGCAATCAACAAGCATCTGAGCAGATTGGAGCAGATTGAGGTTAACTCCTACGAAAGCAACACAACACAAGTCCAACATAGTTTGTAGAACCAAGTGTGGCAATCATGTCCACGCGACCCGATGACCACCGTCGCAAATGGGATCGCGAGGAGTACGAAAGGCTCGCCGAGGAGCGCAAGCGCGAGGAACGCGACGCCAAGGAGGAGGAAGAAGGCGGTGGCAGCGGCGGTCGCAAAGGCCCCCCGGTGAAGCGCGAGCTGCTCAAGCAACGCGAGTACAAGATCGACCTCGACTCGAAGCTCGGCAAGAGCATCGTCATCAACAAGAGCACGCCGACGTCGCAGTCGGGCGGCTACTACTGCAACGTATGCGATTGCGTCGTCAAAGATTCGATCAACTTCCTCGACCACATCAATGGCAAGAAGCACCAGCGCAACCTCGGCATGTCGATGCGCATCGAGCGCAGCTCACTCGACGCCGTCAAGCAACGCTTCGAGATCAACAAGCGCAAGCTCGATGAGAAGAAGAAGGAGTATGATATGGCAGCACGCCTACAGGAGCTTGCTGAGGAGGAGGAAAAGCTGCGTGAATACCGTCGTGAGAAGCGCAAGGAGAACAAACGCAAGATCGACGAGGTCGATGAGTCTACAACAGACCCCAAGGATGAGATGGCAGCTGTCATGGGCTTTAGTGGCTTCAGTACTTCGAAGAAGAAATGAACACAATGTGAGCACATTGCTGTTGGCATTTATCATAATTGTAAATATACAAGTGCGTTGTGAGTAAACTTATGATCAAGAGCTGGAACAACAGTACATGTGGATTATTAGCTTGGATTGTTTAGTAGCATTCAAATCACTGATATTCTTTTACACTGTTACCTCGTAGGAAATATTAAGGTAGGGTAAGCACTTTGGGAGAAGTGGTTCATCATATTTGTAAATATACAAGTATATTGAGAGCTATGAGCAAACTTATCATCACTGGCTGGAACAAGAATGCATGGGAATTATGACCTTGAAGTGTACAAATGAAATTGCAAATTGTGAGGTTGTTTGGTTGCATACCAATGGATGATACCCTAGCGCACTGGCGCTCCTTTTGGTCAGCTTGCTGAGATCTATGCAGGGATCCAAGATAAGGGAGCAGTGCACCGGTATGACTGCGTTGATGACGCCGGTGACGATCTTCTTCATCGCACGCGCGGCTTTCGTTCCGCAGATGGCCGACGACTTGAGAAAGTAGCAATCGGCGACCTGCTTGTAAGCACTTGCAGACGCCATCGTTTGGTTTAGTAAAACAATCGACAAACGTAAACGTATACCAACCAGCAGATGTCGCGCTTGCGATTGTTTTCCGTCCAATCAGCAGGGCCGTAGCAGTTCTGGTAGTCGGTATTCAACTGTTTCAAGCATTTAGCGTGCATCAAGAAGCCTGCAAATGAGTTCATCAAACTTCACTTCTTTCATTCCAAATCGCTTCACCTGTCTTTGTCGGCGTGTCCTGCTCGCACAACAGGTCGACAAAGCGAGCGACGCCTTTGGTTAGCTGCATGTAGAGGTTATATTTGCTGGGCGTAACGCACGTGGCAAGGTACTTTTCGACGTTTGCCAGCGGATCGCTGACCTGCCTATGGGCAGAGCAAGAGAGAGATTAGCACCACATGACAAGATGGCGGATGACAGCGCTGCACGCCGAAAAGTTCTTTTCCAAACATACGGTTTGGTTTACTGCCCACATTCAAACGGAAAGCGACTTGAACGCGAGCAGGAAATTGAAGCGTATACCTTGAAATGAACTGTCAATACTTGCAAGTGATGGGGAGGTCGTCGTGCGTCGCCAGGTTGATGATGCTCTCGGGGTTCGTTACTTGGATCTCGGCGAGGAACGTCATCATGGGCTCGTCGTCGCAGGGGTGCGCCTCCACCTCGCGCTTCGCCAGTCGCCGCTCACCGGTGGCAACCGCCGCCCGTGGGGTCGACGACGCTGGCGGCGGCGTCGACGACGGATGCGGCGCGAGCAGCACGAAGACGAGCTGCCGCACGGCGTTCAGCAGCGCACCGTTGGCCGCCGGCGGCACCAGCTGCGCTTCAAAAAGCAGGGTAAAAACGACGAGGTGCGCTGCACGCATTTGACGCCGTCGGTGACATTTTCGTTGCGTTGACGTTTCGCACTAGGTGGCGCTAGTAGCGCTCTCAATTCCAATGGCTACCACGATGTGACGCCATTTTAGGTCATTTCGAAAAGCGCGAAATTTGACCTTGAAAAATTCTCGCACAACAGATCGACAAAGCGAGAGACGTCTTTGATTAACTGCATGTCGAGGTAAGCAGCACTTTTCATATGTGGGCACAGTTAATCCAAAAGTTAACTTCATTACTCGTTAATTCGTTGCTTAAAAAGTGAATTTCGTTAATAGTTAGAATGTTACATTCTAGAAAATTTCACGCAAGTTAATCGTTAACATATTTGGATCTTTGGCTAATAAGTTGCCGACCACTAGACTAATATAACGGAAGTTTTTCGAAGTTAACTTAAGTTAACGTAGTATACTTTTTAAGTAACGAATTAACAAAGTTACCTCTTGAATTGACTGTGCTCACCTATGCTCATTTCAAATAAATATTTACTTATTTTTATTTACATTACTCAGTCATATTGTCAAGTTTTTATAACTATAACTATACTTAATCAA
>JAODFX010243006.1:0-12550 GCA_027580035.1 Dorylogaster longipes
GACCGGCTCGGGATTCGTCACTTGGCCGTTGAAGCTGTTGTAGTCGAACGGGATGATGATCGACGTCGTCTGCGCCGCGTCCGGCTCGCTGTTCTGCGCGTCCATCGAAATCATCCGCGGGCCGGAGTACTGCTTGGGATTATTGTTCGCCGGTATCGTCTTCGGAATGTAGATCTCGTCGGTCTCACCGGGGATGATGCTGTGGTAGAGCTGCGACAGCTCCTGCTTCAGCAGGTAGTTGTCGAAGTTCTGCTCCAACTGGAAGAGCGCATTGCTGAGCTTGGGAATGATCACCGGCTTCTTGAAGATGCTATCCGTACTGCCGCTATCGTCCGGCGGGGGTATGATGCTGGCGGTGGTGGTGGTGCTGGTGGCGGTAGTGGACAGCGTCTTAACCTCGCGCGGTGACTCCAAGTCGATCTCTTTGGTGTATTGAAAATCGTACAGCACCAAATAGAGGCAACTGATTTTGACGCTGTTGAACTCCGATTGGCTGTCGTCCACCTCCATGATATCCGCGTCCGGCGCCGTTCGGCCGCCGCATTTCATCGAAATGCCGCAGATGATGGTCGGGCGTGTATTCGCCGCTTTCGCAGCACCCGTTCCAACCGTCGTGGATGTCGTGGTCGGCGTCTCCTTCGCACCGACGATCGTCAGCGCAGTGATACGACGTTCGATGGCGTTCTCGTCGATGCCGTCTTTGCGCATGCCCGGCAGGCCAAAGTCCTGCGTGTACTTCTCGAGCAGGTGCGAGTCGTACGTCTTCACGTAGAAGACGTGCGTGCGCTTCACTTTGCCGGATATGTCGTAGACGGCGATGAGGCCGTCGGGGTTGGCGGTCGCGAGGAGATGCGGCACGGAGCTGGTGCCGATTGTGTTCACCTGCATGCCGCGATACGTGCAGTCGATGGCCGGGTTGGTCGCGTACGTGACGGAAAGCGGCACGTTCTGGGTGTACTCGCCCATAACGAACGGGCACGTTGGTGAGTGGCGTTCGTGCTCGTTCCACGGTTCGTCAGAGCGCTCCCAGCTCACCAGGCAGACGGTGCACGTGAAGCACATCGCTCGATCATCGCCGGCGGAGTTTGGCTGATGGTAGAAGCCAGCCTGTGCCATCTGGTCTGGCAGCGCCCATCTCCAACACCACACCAACAAAACAATTAGCTTTTGGATGCAGTCAATGCGGGGTATTACTTACAGATAGTCCATGTGTGGCCAGTGTGCGAAAGTCTCTCTGCGTTTGGCTTCGCTCGCCATCGCACGACGATTCGACGCCTGTGCAGTTTCGCCCATCAGCTCCGACACGCGCTCCTGCATCGCTGACACGACGCTGATCTCTGGATGATGCTGGTTTTTCAGCATTAGATCTGTGAGCAGGTTGCTGGTGACAAAGCCAATGTACTCCAATGGGACATCAAGGCAGACTGTGTTCCACTGAAAATGAAACGATCGCATTAGAGAATTAAGTTGCATGCTTGCCTATGCAAACTTACCTTCTGTGCTTTAATCCCCTTCTTGCTCTGTGCTTGAGCTTCTTGTATCTTGCAGGTTAACTCATCGTAGACACAATCCACTCCTGAAGATGTTCCTCTTTGATATCCCAAGCATTGCTTGAGGATGATAGCCTGTAAGCAAAATTGCACATGACTCATAGTTGCACAATGTGTTCATTCATCAAACCTCAGAGAGCAATAGCTCAAACTTGGCATTCTGATGGACACCAGATGCAACCTTCTGCAGAATTGTGTCCAGCAGCAATACTCCATTGTAATCAGATCGAATGCCCAATGATTGGCCATCACAGAACACCACCCTATCTTGGCCAGGAATGTATTGGCAGAAGATGTTGGAGCAATTTTTAGCTGCAAAACGTTGGCCGCGAGGCCGGCATTATGCAAAGAAGAGCGCGCGTGGATGCTGCGTTACCTGACAGACTAGTTGACTGCAAAATCAAGCCAGAATTGACGTCCAGCACGCGCACGATCCCGGAATTTGTACACAGCAATATTACGTTGAGTGTGGGATGATAAACGATTTGTTTCAGATCGGTGTCCGCGTTCAGGTACCCGTCTTCTTTCAACGAACAAGGTTCCTCTGCCATTTTGATATACCCATCTGACCAAATCAACACATCTTGCGCCATTGAAGAGGTTTATCAGATTTACCATTCCATTAATTTTAGCAGCTCATCGCCAACTTCACTTCTGCAACAATAATCAGGCTGACAAACGGGCGGCCGAGAAACTTACTGCCTATCCTTGCACAATCCGACCACCAGAGAGCGCAATATTATGTGTCATTTACAATCGTTTGAAATGTTGTAAGTAACATTCTAATTATTTAATGAGCCGAAATATACATTAAACTTAATGCAATACTGCAGGTAAACATAAACATTGTGTATCGCAGCACTGATTATATGACTTTTTGTTAATCAATCAGCATCAAATCCAGTCAAATTCTTGTTTTGAGAGCATACTGAACGGGGCGGAAAGAGATTGGTAAGCGTGGTTTTTGAATCATAATTCTAGTGACTTTTAGAGAAATTCTACATTATTTGGTTACCTCAACTCGATCTTCGCATTCACGGCATTCACCTTGTTAGTTCGCTGGGTTCGATATTTCTCGTCTTGAAGCTACTTCTAGAATAAAACGCAAAAATGTTTCCAGGGCGTGCTCCGTTGATCGTTTTGAGTATGTTTGCATAATTTTCCACTTGCTGGCCCGTATTCACAAATTGGTTTTTGTTTTAGGCCAGAATACTAAGCGCGATTCAGGTCGGAAAGTTCAGCTGGAAAACATAAATGCCGGAAAGGTATTTAATAGCACGTGCATTTTTTTGTCGTAGTTCTTTGGTACTGGCAGTACGCTTCGTCAGACGTATTAGCCAAATTTAGTCGATTTTCAAGTACTTTGCTTTTGTTTCATGACACTCTTGCATGCTTTCCTGTAAGAATTTAAATTGATATTATTTGAGGTTATGAGATGGGATTAATTTCTATTTCAGCAAATTGCTGATGTGATCAGGACATGCTTGGGGCCACAAGCAATGCTGAAAATGCTGATGGATCCTATGGGCGGCATTGTTATGACCAATGATGGCAATGCCATCCTTAGGGAAATCACTGTGCAACATCCAGCTGCAAAGAGCATGATTGAAATTGCTCGCACCCAAGATGAGGAGGTAGCAGATTTTTAGCTAGCTCTCTAAATCATTCATACATTATATGAATTTTGTTACTTAGGTGGGTGATGGCACAACTTCAGTTATTGTTCTGGCTGGAGAAATGCTGGCTGCTGCAGAACAATTTCTAGAGCAGCAAATGCATCCAACTGTAATCATTCAACAGTACAAGCAAGCATTGGAGGATATTATCACTCTACTGGAAGGTCCTCTCAGCATTCCAATCAATAAAGATGACAAGGCTGCATTTGCGAATGTAGTGAAGGGCTGCATTGGGACGAAGTTTATTGGCAAATGGGCTGATTTGGCAGTCAACATTGCGCTGGAGGCGGTCAATACGGTCATGCTGACAGAGAACGGCCGCACCGAGGTGGACATCAAGCGCTACGCAAAGGTGGAGAAGATTCCCGGCGGCTCGATCGAGGAGTCGCAGATCCTGCAGGGCGTGATGATCAACAAGGACGTGACGCACGCGAAGATGCGACGCCGCATCGAGAATCCGCGCATTGTCCTCCTCGACGGCTCGCTCGAGTACAAGAAGGGCGAGTCGCAGACGAACGTCGAGCTCACCGGCGAGGCGGACTTCACGCGCATGCTGCAGCTGGAGGAGGATCACGTGCGCAAGCAATGCGACGAGATCATCGCGCTCAAGCCGGATCTCGTCTTCACCGAGAAGGGTATCAGCGATCTGGCGCAGCACTTTCTGCTGAAAGCCGGCATCACAGCGCTGCGGCGTGTGCGCAAGTCCGACCTCAATCGCATCGCACGCGCATGCGGCGCGACGGTGGTCAACCGCACCGAGGAGCTGCAGGAGTCCGACGTGGGCAGCGGATGCGGGCTCTTCGAGGTGCGCAAGCTCGGCGACGAGTACTTCACGTACGTGACGGCGTGCCGTGCGCCCAAGGCGTGCACGATCCTGCTGCGCGGCGCCAGCAAGGACGTGCTCAACGAGGTCGAGCGCAACCTGCAGGACGCGCTGCAGGTGGCACGCAACGTCGTGCTCGCACCGCGCCTCGTGCCCGGCGGCGGCGCCATCGAGATGGCACTCTCGCAGCACCTGGTGCGCAAAGCAGCGCAGGGTCCGTACCGTGCCGTCGCGCACGCGCTCGAGATCATTCCGCGCACGCTCGCGCAGAACTGCGGTGCGAACACAATCCGCACGCTGACGGCGCTCCGCGCAAAGCATGCAGCGCACGTCGCCGACGCTGGCACTCCCTGCACCTGGGGCATCGACGGCGAGTCCGGGGAGCTGGTGGAGCAGGGAGGTGGTGGTGCCGGCGTCTGGGAGCCGCTCGCCGTCAAGCTGCAGACCTACAAAACGGCCGTTGAGACCGCTGTACTCCTGTTGCGCATCGACGACATCGTCTCCGGCTCGAAGAAGAAGGCTAGCAAGGAGCCGGCCAAACCGGCCGAAGCGGCGCAGGTGCAAGAGTGAACACTACTCGATTTCTTTACTATGTTTTACACTCTGCTTTTTACCCACGCTAAACTCACATTCACTGTAATCGATTGTTAATTTCTCCGAATAAATACGCATTTCACTACCACTATTACCTGGATCCAAAGTTAGGTTATGTTTCACGATTCTATTTGATATGTAATTATGGATAAAGTTGTGCTTCTTATGTAATAAGCGCATGAATAATTGTAGCTTTGTGACTGTAAAATAGTAATGAGCGATTATCGAAGATTGCGTGAAGTGGCACGCTGTTGTGTGGCAGTGAAGAGGCCACCGTCGAAAATCAATATGCCACTTCATCACACGCCTCTTTGCCACTGCTGCTCGCAGTCGTAGACAACATGTGACCCGTGGCGCAGCGTTTCTCGAGAATGCCGACGAAAATCAACTACCGCGTCGCATATGTGAGCGGTTCGTATAGTACCACACAACGAAACGGCACCTTACTGTCTAATCACATGCACTTTCAACAGATGAAGATCCCAAGTACAAGGCGCTGGAGTTGAACGCGCACGGGCCGACGGTGAAGGGATGGCAGAGCGGCAAGAACTGCGACTACCCGCAGGAGTTGATCTTGCAGCTGACGCAGCGTGCCGTCCTCAGCAAGATCCAAATGCTGATGCACCAGTACTTGATTCGTGAGTGAAGCTCGTCGTCCTGTTGCGCCGCCTACGTTTGACTCTCTTGCACTGCTTCCAGCGTCGAAGATCGAGCTCTTCTCGAGCGGCGAGGAAACGAGCTCGATCGTCGACGTTGCCTCCATTGCGTGGGAGTACCTCGGCTACATCACTCTCTCGGATAACCAAAGCACCGGTTTCAAGAGTCGCGAGCTGAAGTCGGCGAACGTGCCGAAGACGCTCGCCTCCTTCGTGAAGCTGCGCATCGGCGTGAACCACACCAACACGTACAACATACATAATCAAGTGAGTTTCACTCGCCGTCAGCGCTTTGTAGGTCCTTAACACACGACTCGTAGGTTAGTCTGATCGCCATCAACGTGCTGGGGATTGAAAAGGGAAACCATTGCAAGCAGTTCGAGGCAATCGATGCGAAATGCGCAAACAAGCTGGAAGCGATCCTCAACGATCCGGAGTACTTCTCGCCGTTCGACGATCTTGCCTTCGACATGTACGTCGACGTGGAGGTGGCGAAGATGATCCGAGAAATGGAGCTGAAGAAACACGTCGCTGTAATAAGTATGCTCAACAAGCTTTCATTTTGAACGAATAAGAAAAAAACAAGATTTGTTGGTTTCAGGTGAACGCTATGAGTACGCTCGCAAGTTAAAGCTGACGATGGAACATTTGCGTAGTGCCGGCGAGAAGCTGGGGAAGTACGTGCTGGAGAAGAAGCACGCGATCGAAATGGAGGACTACGAGCGTGCTGGCATCAAGAAGCACCAAATGGATGAGTTCCGCGCAAGTGTGTACCAGCAGCTGAACGTCGAACAGCTGCTGGAGGCAACGGGCGCGTGCGCGCAGAACGACGAGCCGGACGACGCCGGCGGCGAGAAATTATCGCCGACGGCACCGCGAACTCCCAGCGGCGGAGGCGCCTCACGTGTCTACCACGCACCCCCGTCGCCGCTGCACAAGGTGGTGGCGAGCAGCCCCAAGTCGGCATCGCCGTCGATCGGCAGTCCCACTGGCCTGCAGCAGCGCGGCTCGTTTCGCCGACGCAACAAGTCCGCTGGCTGCATCGTCAAATCCAGCTACGAACAGTACGAAGACAAACCGCTGCCCACCCTGCGACAGTGAGTGTTACCAGCACGCATTCAAAAACGCTGGCATCGATAGCATTTGTTTTTGGTTAGCTGTTATACTCATTCAATGGGAGCAATTTTTCAAATCTACAACGTTGATTATTATTTTCTCTGGGATATCATGCCAGGGCTTTTGCATTGCAAATCAATCTGCGGTGGTGACGCGACACGGCGTAACGCAACCAGGCTCTCTTGCAGCTCGGCGACGAACGAGTTCCTACGCGAGTGTCAGCTAGAGATGGAGCACCGCACCGCGTCGAAGCTCACCGAACGCGAGCGCAAGCAGGCGGCGCTGCCGATCCTCGTCTTCGGCGCTGACATCGTCGAGAAGTTCTACGCGAAGCACTACCTCGACAAGGAGGAGGGCCTCAACCGGCTGCGCGAGGAACTCCTCGCGTACGATAGCGCACGTATGCATACGGCCAACAAGACGGGCCGTGCCGCCGTCTTCCTCCTGCATCGGGCACTGCGCGACAAAGTCTTCAGCGTTTACAGCCTGGCGAACGAGGTCATTCGGCTCTACTTCGTGCAGTACGTTCCCGGAAGGTACGTACTGCTGCCAGCGTATTGATATATCGTCTATCTGCATGAAAACAAAACAAGATGGTGGTATTGTTCTCTCTATACTTTGCAGAGTTTCACCAGCGGAAGTTTCGCGGAGCGTTGACAAGTTGCTTCCCGAATTGCTGACGAAATCGGGTGATACCAGTGCGCGTATTCACCATATGGCCGTGCATACAATTCTAACAATGGCGGATTGCAAGTGTGTAAGGTAGGCAACCATTCCACTCGCATTCGATAACCTTCCGCTAAATTTCGCCGGATTTTTCAGAGATTTGCAAATTATACCGGTCCACTTGAGTCGCCCAATTATTAGCAGCACTCATCCACGATTGGCCCTCAGCCGGGCTGAAATGGTTGAGCAGCTCATCATCAATCAGGGTATATCCACCGACAAACAGAGGTAAACATGCAGTGCCCTCGAGTTGTTGGTAGCTGTGCACTGATGTGTTGTATTACAGCGGATTGACATGCCGCACGTTATCTGAGTTTGGTTCGAGTGGACTTCACCATCCAGCTGAAGCCGTGCGTAAGGTGGCCGAGCGAATCCTCGTCCTCGTTTACAAGGTGAACCCCCGTCTGGTACGCAAGCAATTGCCACCCGACGACGACATCACGCGGCGCAACCTGTTATACAGGCAATTGTTTCACGAGTTCGACAAGATCGACTTGCAAGTAAGTCGACTTCGTAGACGTCAGCTTCGAGTTGATATTAGCGTTTCTCTAGCGCAAGAAGGAGCTAATGGAGCGTAATCGCGTGATACAAGGCAATCGAACCGACGCTCTCAGCCCGGAACCGTGCTGCAACGGCACCACAATGAACAAGTGCCAAAGCTCGACGAACATCGCGGGTCACAACAGCGGTGAACTGGAGAGGAACAACCACCACCAGCAGTACACGTTGACGAAGAGCTTGAGCGGTGGCAACATTGGGCGGCTCAACCACCTCGTCGCCGATGAGAAACTCAGCGGTAGCGGCATCTCGACGCCGAGCAACGGTTCGAAGGACGACGACGATGACGACAAGTAGTCTCAATGCTTGCAGCAGCAGGTCCGCAGGTTGCCAGTGGTTTTCTTGCATGCGCAGACACTGCATCTTCTGCGGGCAGCCGGAGGCGGCCATCTTCGCGACGAGCAACTCGATGAACTCCCACTACTGGCGCTCTTGTCCGATGCTCGTGCGTTGCGCAGAGTGCAGCCAGGTGGTGGAGGTCGCCGCTCTCACCGACCACGTGCTCATCGACTGCGAGCATCGCGAGAACTACACGCAGTGTGCGCAGTGCACCGAGTCCGTACGTCTCGATGAGCTGCAAGCGCATGAACAGTGCTGCACAGGTGGGTTACCAGTTACTTACTCTTGATGGCGATTTATGTACACTGCAGAAATGACTGCGATTAGTAGGTTCTATTGTGAAGGAGACACTGCAAGTATTCGAGTGGCACCTATAAAATTTTAGTAGTACGTAATAGCCTCTATTCTCGGATTCTTAATTGTCTAATACCAATTTTGCGGCATTCGAGCTTAAATGTTGTATCTATTTTCATACTAACCCTCTGAGTACATTTGACGACTGAGAGTGAGTCATCTGTTTACTTGGGGCAAGTGACGGTGGACGAGTCTGTCTCGTCATCTGAATTTGAGTTCTAAGCGTTGATTTTTGCACCAACCCCACCTAGTTGGCGTTAATAGAAAACAATTGACTAGCTTTTGTTTTCGACATCTTTAATTCACTTATTATTATCTTATCCCTGTTTTTTTATACGCTACTCTAAGATGCCTGAATTAAACAGTTCATTTTATGACAGCGAAAATGATAGTTCCAATGAAGTAGAATTAAAGCTGTATGATAACAGCAATTACAGTGAATTAGAGAGTGAAAATGATGAAAACGACAATGAATTGCAAAGTGATACTGACAATAGTGAAGTAATACCAGTACGTCGAAAACGCATGCGGCTTTTATCCGTTATATATGCATAAAAGTCTCCAAATAATTCAGTACTCAAAGGGTTAAACAAGTTTAGATAATGATCCAACTCTGAATTCTGACATGCAGCAAAAATCTTACTTGCCACTCGAACCCTCATAATAGACAAGACTAATAGGAGTCAGTGTACGTTGCGCACAAGAATATTTCTTTATTACGTTTTATAACAAACGTCAATCTTCAAATGCAACTGCTTAATTGTAGAGATTACCGAAGGGTGTAACCGTTGCCCACTATGCCATGAGAATCTCGACGACGAGGAGCTGGTGTGGAAGAAACACCTGATGGGCGACAAGCCCTGTGCGAAGAACGCACGCATCAAAACCGCAATTACGAAGCAAGTCAAAATTAAGCTTTAAACTTGTTCGCAAATTTTTTATATCCGTATTGAATAACTCATTCTTTTGCAATCACTATAAATCTATTTTATATACCGTACTCGGAGAACGGCAATCGGAAGACGTCCAAGTCAAGCGACTGCAATTGACTAAAACCCATCCAGTTGACGAACTTAATAAAGTAGGTGAGTAGGCGAGTAGCTGTGTTGCATTTTGGCGCATTGCTTGAAAAACGATCCATAGTTTCGATTGATGTACTTCAGAACTTAATTAGTTAGCCAAACAAAGAAACAGTCTAGTCTCATAGTTAGTAATCATTTAATGTTGTCGCTAGTTTAACATTATCAATCAAGTTGCAAAATAAATTCTTTACTCACACACTTACTGGCTCAGCCTTGCATTCGCCCACAATAGGATTGGGATCCGCATCGCTCGCTGTCGCCACATTCCCATCGTCGCATTTTTTGAACACGTTAGTCTTCACCTTTTGAAACTTGTTCTTGTCTGCAAAGCATCAATTAGTCACTCATCCGCCATCTGCCGTCTCTCGATCACAAGGTAGTTTTAGCCTTCTCACCGTATTTAGAGACGTCCTCGCCCAGTAGACGTAGCAAATGAACAGTGCCGCACTCAGCCATGTACACCCGCAGCGATTGCGTGCCTCGCCATCCGCTCAAATGCAAAACAAGCCGTTGCGCTTCATCCACCGCGTTGTCGGCGTAAACCAGCACGCAACTACCGGCTTCGAAGTCCTTACACTGCTCCTGCAGATCCGCCGAAAGCGACTCGATCTTCGGCGACTTCTCCGGTACGTCGTTGAAGAGCAGCTTGACGAGGTCCTCCTTGCCGATGCGAATCTTTCGATTCTCGCCGAGGACCGGAAAGATGCTCTCCAAGCCGTCCTGCGCTATGCGGAACGGGCAGCTCTTCATGTTGCGATTGTCGCAGCGCACGAACAGCTTGACGCCAGTGTTGATGAAGCGAATCGTACCCTGGTTTGTGACGAGCAAGTCACGGACGGCTGGCGACGTCAGATAGACGTTCTTCTTCTTACCGCCGTGACACCGCACCAGCAGGCACTTGGAGTCAAACTCGCTGTTGATGCCGTAAAAATCTCGGATGGCTTTGTACACCGGCTCCTCTTCGACGAAGAACACGAAGGGATCCTCCTTGAAGCCGTCCTGACGCCTTCGCCGGCGCTGATTCTGTGGTAGCTTTGGATCGAATGTCTTCACAACGGGCTGCGGGAGGATCTTGAAGGACTTGTCTTTGCTGCTCAACGGCTTTACTTTATGAAGAACAGCCACGAAGAAAGCGCCTGTGTTTTGTTGATGGGGCAATATTCTTATACTAGAAATATTCACACACTCAGCGAGTTTTTCCAGGGCACATTCATCGCGAAAACAGGAAATTTACCATCGATTTAGTTTGTACTTCAGTTTCGCTTCGTCAGTTGTCGGGGGAAACATTTGCGGACGTATTGAGCTCACCCATTTCGCACCAACATCTTCAAATGTTTTGTAGAACTCTAGATTCCGAGATCCAACAGGCCAATACTCCATACCAGGCGAGTATTTCAAACCTGGTAATTGAGCAGAGACATCTACCAACTCGAGCGCATCATCCGCCTCGGAAAGAATGCGATGGATGACAGCTTCGTTCTCAATCGGATTCAGAGAACACGTCGAATATACTATTTTTCCTCCCACTTTTAACAATTCGCATCCACGCCGTAGAATTCTACTTTGGATTCTAAACAAGCACACAATTCATAGAAACAGAGAAACAGATTGAAACTGATTCAAGCTGCCACAGTACCTACCCATGCAGATTAATACCATTTGCAGGAGTCCATTTTGACCAAATGTCAGGATTCTTTCGTAATGTACCATCACCAGAACATGGCACATCACAGAGAATTCGATCAAACTGAACTTGTTCAATTTGCCCATTCACTGTTTCACTCATATTTGGTAATACTGAGCTGTCATGGTTTATAACAGCTAGACATGGTGAATTCAATCGTTTCGCTTGATGCACCAACATGTAACAACGCTTGTTATCCACGTCGTTGGCGATAATATAGCCCGCCGGCACCGCCATATCATCGGCATGCAGAAACTCCAGAAGCTGCGCTGTTTTTGAACCAGGTGCAGCACACATGTCCAACACTTTATGATGAGGCTGTACATCTAACACAATTGGTGGAATCATACTAACAGACTCCTGGCGCGATATTGATCCATTCATTGTCTCAGATATCAGAAAATTGTGCAGTTTGTAGAAAGGTTCTTCTCTTCGGATTTCCTTCTTTGTAATGTTCATTTGCCAAGCCAAGTTGTTAGGATACCTAATAATTAAAACTTATTATAGGCAGTATCATCTACATAGTTGCACATTACCATGGCAATGGAAATATTGTTGTCTTTAATGTTTCATTCTGGCTAAGTAATTCTTGCAAATATTGTCCCTGAATGATGTCCACCATCTTTGTGGCTTCACACTTTGAACCAGTAATTCGAAAAGTTGTGGGTAAGTCTAGTCTCATAAACTTTATGAAATCATCCCATTCATGTGGCTCACAAATTTTTATATTCTGAAAACATGTGAAATTATTCTAATGAAGAACCAAATGAATGTGAAGAAAATTAGGTACCTTGTAGTATTGATTAAATGCTTCATTTTGACGCACCAGTCCTTCATACGAATTTCTATTATCGGTACTTTCTGCTACATTCTAAAACATTGAGAAAGCGAAAAGAAGTATATAAATTTTAATGTTGATAAAGTACTCACTAGCTTATTTACTTTATTCTTAGGTCCTCCTTTACGGGATCCACCTTTCCGTTTGCCCATCTTTAAAATATTCAACGATTCAAGGAAGTTATTTCTGAATAAAATGTTACACGTGGTTAACGAGACGCGCATTGAAAGCTTTCTAAAATCCTGTACCAAAATGTGAGGTTATGAGTAAGGATTCACAAATAGTGGTAGGAGTAGGAATGCCTTCGAAATTATAAAAGAAGCATTTAAAATTTTGTCTGCAATCATGTTTGATGGCTAGTATCTCGCTGAAATTTGGAAATACGAATCTTTGCCAAACATAATATGATTTTGAATTTAATATAGAATACAATAAACCTCGGCGAGGGTTGCTGGAGCAAAAACTTTTTGAGATAGGGCTCATAATAGCACAGAAAGCATTAAAATTGTTTTCTGCAATCATATATGATGGCTTGTATGTCGCTGAAACTTCAA
>JAODFX010243117.1:0-12547 GCA_027580035.1 Dorylogaster longipes
TATTCAAGCACAATTTTCATACATAAAGGGTATCTGAAGAGCGTTAGCATAATCAATTCCATGCGTTCCTTTGGATTTCCGCTGCAAAATATTTCCTCAGAATAAAGCTGGCATAAATAATGATAAATATTCTTTCGCTTGAATTTATTTTACTGCGTGCAGTTATTGTGAGATTCTCTTGCATCCCAACTCTATTTGCAAAAACGTTTTTCGCACATTAAGCGTTGGAAAACGAGTAAAAAAGAACTTGATTTGTTGAAATTGCACTCATAGAACTTCGTAGAACTGTGTAAAGGTTATGATCGACAATAATTGCCTCGACAATATTTCCTAAGTAATGCATAATATTGTTAAGAAAGGACTTGAGTTATCCCAGGATATAGTGGTATTCTATTCTTTTGAGTATTGTAGCAAAATTTATTGTTGAGCAGATTGTTATCGAATTCCTTAAAATGGAGCAACATAAAAAATGGTAAACTTGATTTTCTTGTGCAACTTTCTGTTATTCTAAGATTCTCTGGATTTACAACTATATTTAGTTGGAATATTTGACATTATCGCATCTAAAACTTTGGAAAATCGGAGGAAGCAATTGATTTGTTGACACTGAACTCCTAGAACTATGTCGAGATTATAGACGATAATACTTTCTATAAAGATATTCCTTAACTAAGTATCGCAATTTTTTGATAACTCTTAGACCGTTCCAGAAAATCTCTCTTCATTTTCTTCTTCAGGTTATTATAACGAACTTACTGTTAATAAAATTGTTATCGAGTTCTTAAGAAGGGAGCAACATAAATAATGGTAAATAATCTTCTATTTGATTTTATCCGACAGCTTGCTGTTTTTCTTGGACTCTCTGGATTTACAACTATATTTAGTTAGAATATTTGACATTATCGCATATGAAACTTTGAAAAACCAGAGAAAGCAATTTGTTAGTTTCTATGACCATATTCCCCAAATAATCAACAGGATTTTTGTATTGCACTTTTGGACTATTTCAGAATATCTGCCTCATTTTTTGATTATTTCAACAAAAAGTATTGATGAATTTGTTATCCGTTTTGTTTTAATTTACTACTTTCTTCTCTTTTAGTTGGAATTTGTACACATGAAGAAAAAGAAAATTAAATTTAAATTTAAATTGAACGCCCAAAACTATGTCAAAATGATAGACGACAATATTTTCTACGATGATATTCCCTAAATGATGCATAGAATATTACACTTTTGATATTTTAGAATACATTAATATTGTCTTCTTCTGATTTTTAAAATGAACTTAGATCCTGATGAAATTGTTGACTTGTAGGAAGTCCCCTATTCCAATCGAACCAGATCGCAGCTGGATAGCCAACCATGTGGACATCTCGCCGGCACAATGCACATGGGAATTGCACAACAGCGTGCATCTTATTACGCGTCTGTTGGCCGTTGTCAGATTGGTGTCGGGAGCGTGGCGTTGAACTCTCCGGTCCCGATCCCTCGGACGTTATCTGAATATTGGGTGGTAAAGTACGTCCGTCAGCGTGACGCGCTTATCGCTAATGAAATCGCGGCCGGTCGGGCCGTGCCGCTGCCGAGGAAGGTGCTGAATTTCGACCTCCGTCGGCCCAAAGGCACTGACCTACAGCCAGAACCCGAGCTGGCATGCAACGAGCAAAAAGAAGAGTGTCAAAGGTGGAGGACGAGGAGGAAGAGGAGGACGACGACGATTCGCGGCGACGATGCGCGAAAGTATTTCGTACGCCTGCCGTCGTTTTCGGGCCTGCTGCGCCGCCGAACGTGTAAACAAGATGGTGGCCCGCGATAGAGGATTGACTTATGTCGAAGAAATCGAGACGCTCCTGCTGCTGCTGCAGCTGCTATCACCTATTTGCAAAGATGCTGGGATAACCACGTGCCGTGGGTAGGTGAGGAAGATGCGAAAGACTCGCAGGTGGCATAACTGGCTATTAAAGAGAGTCCGCTCGCTCCCAAGATCTTGATCATGATGTTGGCACCAGCAATTAAGTTTAATTGTAATAGATGGTCCAGTGGGGGGAGGGGGCAGGTCGGGGAACTACTGCACACCGCTTATCAACACCTTCGGAGCGGAATCCACCTCGGTTTCGTTGCTCTCAACACCAACAACCACCGGCTGCTGCATTACATCATCTCGTCAGAAGTGGGCACGGTGTCCAACGCCGCGGCTGTAGCGTGCTGGAATGTAATGAACTTGTCTGCGGCCTCGAATAATGGCCGCACTCAAACGTTTCTCCCAACGGTAATTTATGAAAAACGCCCCTAATGTTTTCGGATTCGTTTTCGAACGCAGATGCTTCCCGAAGCTGCCACGCAATGCACGCCCAGCCTATAATTAACGGCTCGATGACGCGTGCAATTAAAATATCCAGGTCAAATTTATTAAAATCCATAATTTACCGTTTAGAGCGCAGCTGAAAGAACCAAAGCGTGCAATTAGATAGCTGAATCCATTCGGATAACAATAGATTTTTTCCTCCATTCACTGAACCGAAAACAATTGTTATTCAATGGAATCCAGTAATCCTTGAAGGTATTACAATATTGCAAGCAAACACTAATTATTGGTTAGCACACACAGTAAATCGAAATAATGCATTCGGAATACTGTTAATCTTCTATAAAATCTGATTAAATCACATGCTATGGTATTTGTAAATATTTATGTTATCTGTGAAACAATAAAATAACGCGCATCGATAAAATATTGCAATGGTAAATATTAATAAGTTGAATATTTATTCAGTGGCATAAATCCAGTGCGCAGTGCAGAACGCACTTGTCGATGTTAATTAACAAATATGCAGCATCTGCATCGCTCAACGTGTTAATAATTTATATTTATCTGTGTAGAATGTATTCGCACAAATATTATTGTGATGGCAACTGGCTGCGATGTTTGGGCGTTTCATGATAAAACGTTTGCCATGTTCAATAGACTTGTGCATTTCCAACAAGCGTAGATGAGGCGAACGCTTTCAGGCTTAGTTCGTCAATTCCGAGTTGGAAGTTTGAATGCCGCACGGCGAATGTAGTAGCGTGTTCAAGCATATTACCATGATGAAGTCATTCAGGACGTACTTATTGAATCATTTGTGCTTTGCTTTCTGCTTGCAGAAGTTTGAACTTGTCGAAATCTCCCGTTTTCTTTGCAATAGTTTTCTATCTTCATCTCGTCTTTTACAGAAGAATACAAAACCCATTTGATGCCTTTCTACAAAATCAGGTGGCCAGATGGCCGAGTTCATGTTGAGGTTATTGTAAATTATCGAAGAGGTAAAATTGGATTACATCAGCAGGACGAACATTTGTCTGCACTCCGAAAGTTTCCAGCCGACAAGACGCCAATGCATAAAACAATGTGTCCAAGTTAGGAGTTAGGATTGCATCAAGAAACCAAACAGAGTCGATATCACAACCTCCGGAAACACTCAAATGCTCAACGAAGCCGCCATCGACGAAAGGAAAGAGGACAGAATGGGATCTGCTCTGTCGTCCTGCACTCCAATTACATTGTCAGCCTTAATGGTCTTGAGAATGTTTTCTTCTCTTTCGGAATATATCCCACTTCAACGTGTGGAGTGTTATCGTATGACCTAATGCTTGTTTGTCGAAAATTGGAATTGTCTTTTGAACACTCAGTATAAGGAAAGTCATGCAGGGAAAATTCACCCTTGTCGGAACATTCAATGTGTGAGAATAAATTAAATGAAGACTAATGTGATAACATGCCGAAACGTAATATTGGGGAATTTCCCGAGAGCATCGAAATGACAAACAAATGCACTTGAAGGGTTCAATTGCGAACGGCGCGGCGTACGTGATACTACGACAATAATGCATATTGCAAGGGTTCCATCCGCGGCTACAAACGACCCTTTCAAACGGAAACGCCAATGCAGACTGCTGGGATGCGCGAAGCGAATAGAGCGTGCCAAAGAGGGCGCGACGGTGAATTGCGGGGATGTAAAGGGGCTGTCTGAACCAGGTGGAATGTGGATCGTGGGGAAACGAGTGAAATTGATCCACGCCAAATGTGAAAGTTACGTGTTCTCGAACAAAACTGGAATTGGAATTTGGAAAAACAAGGTTGCAATCTTTCTTACTTTTTCCTTCTTCATCTGCTTTGCCTTAACTAGTCTTTCTTTGTCATCTTCACAAATCTAGAATCTGCAAATGTCCTCTCCAAAATTACTGTTCCCCGGTGGGTTTTCCAAACAAAACTAGGATTGACATTTGAAATAGCTTGGTGTTAATTTAGACTTTGTTCGTTATCTTCACAAATCTATGATCTAGAAATCTGCGCTCCAAAATTACTTTTCTCCGGTGGGTTTTTTTTAACACAACTAGTATTAAAATTTGGAAAAACTGAGTTTCAATCTTTGTTACCGTTCCCTTGTTCTTATGTTCTCCCTCATCTTAATAATTTACATCTTAGACTTTGTTTGTCATTTTTACAAATCAATCTGCCAACTTGCGCTCAAAAAAATAATGTACCACGGTGGGTTTTTTGAACAAAAGTAGAATTGAAATTTGGAGAAAATGAATTTCAATCTCTGTTACCGTTCCTTTCTTCTTATGCTTTCTAGCATCTTAATAACTTACATCCTAGACTTTTTTTGTTATCTGCACAAATCTATGATCTTGAAATCTCCGCTCCAAAATAACTTTTCTCCGGTGGGTTTTTTTTTAACAAAGCTAAGATTTAAATTTGGAAAAACTGACTTTCAATCGTTGTTACTGTTTCCTTGTTCGTATGCTCTCCCTCATTTTAATAACTTACATCCTAGACTTTGTTTTTTATCTTTACAAATCAATCTGCAAATCTCCGCTCAAGAAATACTGTTCCCCGGTGGGATTTTTGAACTAAACCAGGATTGAAATGTGGAAAAAATATATTTCAATCTTTGTTTCCCTTTCCTTGTTCTTATGTTCTTCCACATCTTAATAACTTACATCCTAGACTGTATTTGTCATCTTTACAAATCAATCTGCAAATCTCTGCTCGATAATTAGTCTTCCTCGATGGGTTTTTCGAACAAAACTAGGATTGAAATTTGGAAAAACTGGGTTTCAATTTTTCTTAAGCTTTCCTTGTTCTCATGTTCTCATTTATAAATCATTCTGCAAACTTACGCTCAACATATACTGTTCCCCGGTGGGTTTTTTTGAACCAAATTAGGATTAAAATGTGGAAAAACTACATTTCAATCTTTGTTACCCTTTCTTTGTTCTTCTGTTCTCCCATATCTTAATAACTTACATCCTAGTTTTTGTTTGTCATCTTCACAAATGTAGCTTCAAATCTTCGCTCCAAAATTACTGTTACCACCGGTACGCATGGTTGGAAATCATCGAAACCCCAAATCTTATACGCTCTACCGATTTACGGATGCTTGTGACACATGACGGACACACTTTACTGCCCTGCCTCCGACAACATGCCGGTGGACGAGCTTCCCAACAGCGTGCGTCTTCCTCGTTACCTCGGCAGCGAAACCCTGCGCGCTCCCGAAATGATATGCGGCTCGCGTAATTGGATAAATGATCCAGCCGTAATGATTATTGAGTGGCCATAATGGCCAGCCGCGGGTATTAGCTAATTAAGATTTACACATTAGATATGCGCACGTATGCGCCTCGCGCAGCGTCCGCGCAGTGCGCTAATGATCCGATTCAAGCCGTGCGCATTCAAAGAAGCGACCAGAGCGTTGGCACGCCGACAATGTAACGAGCAAACGAAAGTTGATCCGGCTGCTGCTTCAATCAATACGCTTCATCGACGCACGCAGCGATTCTTCGCCTGCTGCATCGCTTGGCTTATTAATACGAAATGCAAATAATTCGCTCGCCATGCACTTAGTTCCCAAACGCACCCAATTAGGAGTCTTTTAATTAAAACTTGCGTTTCGCCCGGTATTATGGACGTTAATAAGACTGTATCTCCACGGGGTTCTTGTTTAATTTCGGCGATGAAATTGGAATCTTGCTGGTTTTTAATTCTATGCTTGGAACATAATTCGATTTGTGGTCATATTTTATAAATTTGGAAAGAAACAGCTGTTGACAATCTGAAGGAAGGTTCCCACTGGGGGAGCAAAGCATTATTTTCTCGCTTTGTAAGCAAGTCAGCATGCTGTCCACCTTCATTAATCTGGATTCGACTCACAGCTTCTAATAATAAGAACTTGCTGAATTCAGACAAATAGGAGAATCTGCTATTTCTAACCTTCACAGCAGGAGCACTTCCTCATTTTGTAGACACGGAATTGTATTGAATTGAACGAATCAGTCAATTATTTTTTTTTTCCTTGAAAATAACATGCTATCCTATAACTGTTCACCTCACTGCCTAGAAGACGGCATCATTACAGCAGCAAGAAAACGAAAAAGTAGAAGAATGTAAAACGGTAGTAAAATAGCAGGCCATTTGCAACGTACAACACGTGCCTGTACATAATATATGCTATTAGCTTGAAAGAGTTCTTATTATACGTCTCAGTTCGAAGATGTCTCCACGAGAGAGCAGAGAATTGCTATAATTACCACGTCTACATAAATGCGTTGCCAGCGTATGAACATGAACACATGATTTTTTTTGTTCGTCGTCCCCGTGAAGAAGTGTTTACATTCCAATCATACATCAAACGACGATGACAGGTACTGGATTCAAAACAGAAGCTGGAAGTCGTAAAACTGTTTGCACTCCGCAGTGCGACCACACGCGAACTGCGTCGGACTTGGGAGACCATGATCGTGAAGAATATGTTGGCTGTTTGTGAGTGTGTGCTGTCGCCCGCATTGCAGCAGGTTAGGAAATAGCTTTCGCCACATGTCACCAGCGTCGGGGCTCTCGATGCTCGCTAGCAGCAGAAGTCGAGTGATTCCCGTGGATTACAACTGATTCATTCGGCCGGCTGCGGCATGCGGTGGATTTGATTAATCGCCGCGTATCGCTCCACGTCGCCACGAACAAAACGCGGATATTTTTATGCGAAGGCGGATGCCCGAGCCGCATTTGTCTCTCTGTGGTCCACCGATCCGCGCTTCCTGCCACAATCCCGCCACGAAGCGCTTTGTCAACCAGCGGGGAGGCAGCTTTAAATCCCCTCCCCCTCGACCCTGTACGGACGCGAACAACAACAGCAGTTCCACCACCGATGTCTTTCAGACCTGCGCGTTAGAACAGGCAAATCATCTAGTCATCGCATGCACGCATTTCGAACCGCTGCTGGCGGACTTCCAACAATAAAACACCACCGTGATGAAGTAATTGTAATCGAGCGAGGTGTGATAATTGTACTGCTTTGTAGGTGGCAGCACATTGTATCGCAATCGGTTGCACGAGGACCGCCGGAACGTGATGAACATCGGTGCATTGAATGTCGCCCTGTTTCTATTCAAACGCGAACAATGATGTCCTCGTTCCAATGCGCACGACGTATGCACGACTGCTCAAAAAGCGACACTTTTGTCGAAATATTCCATTCAAAACTGGATATGATTCGAATGGAAAATTAATCGACTATAATTGATTCCATTGTTCACACTCCTACATTTATTTCCATAATTAATAATTTGGTCTTTCGAGATGGAGCATGGTCCTTCGAACTGGCTCCGATACGCTGCAAAACACTGGTTCCACTCTACACATTGCGGATATTCATGGCGAGTTGATATGAAGGTTTTAATTAAAGCGTGGCCTCGTTCATTGTGCGCCAAGTTGCGGGAAAAACTATAACTTACACGCGCCCCTCTGCATGTTGACGCATGTGGCGCAATGAAAAACGACGAAAAACCGCATGCAATAAAAGCCCGAATGCGCTGCAACGGGCTGTAAAGCATCCGCGCGCGGCTCAATTTAATTCGCCGTTGCAAACAATCTCGCGCTGAAACGGCGACACATTTAAATGGAAGCGACGCGCTCCGGCTAGAAAACGCAGCTTTTCACGCCGCCGGCCCATTGAGTGCGGCCCCGTCGCCAGCGGCGGCTTTTCGCGCACGCCTCGTAATTGGGCAAGAAGGCGTTAATTAACTTCAGGGTTAATTAAAACCACAACTTTATATGCAAGTCAATCAAAGGGGTTTCGCGCAGACGCAAGACGCGCATTGCGGCATTTTCATATTCGACTTCATATAATTATACCCTGTCGGTGCATGGTGAACACGAAAATTGCGCATGATGTATACCTGCACACATCCGTACGACAGCCAACATCCAGCGGACAACATAACGGTTGATGGTTTTCTGTCCACTCGCGAGCAAAATAATTTATAATTATTTTTTTTATGGCATCCCGGTTCACACTTAGCCCAAATTCCTTCTCAAACTGTATGATCACAGTTTGAAGGTACTTTTAATATTCTTCAAGCTGTACTTTGGAACCTAAAAAAATATCTAAGTATAATTTCATTAGATTGTTCCCATTAATTAACGTCTTATTAAAGCTTAATTGCTTTGCGACACAATGCAATTTAGAGCAGAAGATCATCACCGGTTTTTCTTCAGCTCTACTTATCTCTTCGAGAAGATCCTGAATGAACTCAATGAAGATTTGAAACGACAGCATTACCAAGAAAATTATGATGTTCATCAGTCTAATTACTCCTAACACGAAACTACATGTACAATAACTTCTTTCATTGTGAGATCCCTCATTACATTGAGATTTTTAGGTTAGTTAGTTAGTTAGTTAACTTAATTTACACATTTTATTAGAACTAATTACGATCCTTTGTAAGATACATTACACTACTTATAAATACTAAATTCAATTTTATATAATGAAATACAGTTATAATCACTATGTTTGAAGATCGCTATTTATAGCAATATTGTTCCATCCAGTGTGAGTTAGTAGCGTGGATTCTAACCTGCAATGTTAAGAAAGTTCTTCGATCGACCGCACGCAGTAAGAAGATATGCCGATACAAGGAATTCGTGGCATGATAACATCTCCTTGCTCTACCCGGTATTCCATTCGAAATAACCGCATATTTATACGTGTGCGTTGTCACCACTGTTCCTCCTCGGGCCACATCCACCCATTAAAACCAACACGCAACAGAATGCGCCGCCATTTTAATAACTTTATGAGCGCCCGTCAGCGGCGCTGATAGATGGCGCTTGAGTACATTGGATTCATGTTCGGGCGTGTGGCAATTTCATACTTGACGTTCCCCAGTTCCCGACTTGACCTTTCGGCTAATGGCGACGCTTACACACGCACCGGCTCGGCAAACCGGTAAAATATTTAACGCTCGGTTAATTCCTTGAATATTAAAGCAGATAGAAGTTACAACCGGCTAATATGCATACATACGGCGAGACGTAATAGATACACTTCGCCAGAATCATTTACACGTGCAGACGAAATAAAAGAATCTTGTACTTTCCAGAATAATTGCAGGGAATGGATGCATGTAAAAAGACGCAGTTGCAGTCAGACACTTCAAGGAATGCCTAGCAGTTGAACGAGAACCAAAATGAAGAAATCTAATAATTTGTAGGTAGCTGAGGAGAGAATAAATCAGACCCGATAATTTGGGAACCCATTAGTTGATTAGAGGGTGGCACGTACACGTCGTGATGAAGCGTAGAGAAATGGGAAGAAGCTCCGAAGTACGCGTCCTCGCCTGTAATTCTGCATGTTCCATGTTAATGATCGACAAAGCAAACCGCATAACGACAAATTCCAACTTGCGTCTTCCACGTGCTCTGGAACCCTCTACGGTCTGGCATTCGCCCGAATGTTGGGCATTCGCGAGGAATTGAGCCACACGTCTCTGCAGACCTTTCCGAGAGAGAGAGGGAGAGAGAGAGAGAGTGAGAGAAGCTGCAAGGAAGTGCTCGACGCACGCCCCGACACGCTCCCGAGGTCTTAGGACAAAGGGAATAATTTAGTATTGGGAATCGAATCGAGGCGCGACATTATTATGCGCATAGACCACAGACCGATGTAAATTCATGAGCGAAACGTGAGAGTGACACAAGTTGGGTGGCTCGAAGCGCACTCTCTCTCTCTCTCTCTCCCTATCTCTTCCTCCACGTCTCTCTCCTGTTCGCAGTTCGGTGCTGATAGGAGTCGAGCACCTATGCATTATTACGAAACGCGTCGCGCACAGCTGAAGACCGCTGTCCGCTGCCGCTGCCGACCGCGATCGGAATCTTCCTCCGGCATTCCGGCGAACACCTTCACCGCATCGGGTCGTTTCCACTTCCCAACCTCCCAGCCTCCGCCGAAACACGCCGTCAGCGCGTGTGTTGACGTTGCGCTTTCGCTCCGCAGCGTAACGCACAACAATGGTGTTTTCATCTTCCACTTGACATCACTTTCAGCGCTGCTAAGAACACCGCGCATGCGCCACGATAATCCCTCATTCCTCGGCGGTGGCGCGACGCGGCGTGCTCCTTAATTGGTATTTATAGCTTTACGCGGACGCGGCGGCTTCCCATTCAACTGACCCGAAGGCGCACTGACAACCCGACTAAGCACCGCAATTAAAGTATAACCTTACTCCACGCCGCGGTCTCTTCTTTGTGGCTGTGGCGGACAATAGCGCGACCACCTACAACCTACACCAGTGTAAAACAATGATCCGGACTTTGGGCTGCCGACTCATTCATCCTTCTGGCTCGGAATACAATTTATAACTAGATTCATCTTAGATACTTGCTATCCTATCATGTAGATCGTGGATTCCTAGAATCCCTAAGACCCTTGGAGACGCTTGGCTCTGACTAAAACTTAATTTCGCTCGGGTTATTATACATCCGTCGTGATCATGTTTAACGGAGCTCGACATGAATACGTGTAGGTCGTTTGGGAGGAGATCGGGAGGTCCCAGCACATGTATAATCATAGGGTGTCATATGAGCATAGAGATGTTAAGAGAAGACAATAGATCTGTCGGAGATTAGCGTCGTTCTTGGCACCTGGGTGGCGACCGGGGAACATCGTCGCTACGACCTCCGACGGGCGTTACATGCTATTGTCTACTCATATAAATCGTTGGGAGCTTGGGAACATTGAGCGTTGTGATATTGGTGATTACGTTGTAGGAGATCAACGCGCCCGACGACCGTAGTAAAAATCATCGGAATAAAATCAAGCCCGCATGGCTCGCTCTCTCGTCTGGTGTCTCAGAAGTGTTTGCAATTTGTCTTTGTGCCGTCTCTTCTCCTCCACGACTGCCTGCAAATTACTCACGCTAATAAGTATACATCTTTATACTCGCAACTGCCACGAATGACTAAGCCAACGACGACCACGAGCACACGGCTTAATGTCATTGTAGGTGTTGAATTATTAATTACGTAGGTGTGTGGATGCCGGCGAGTGAAGACACTCGAAGTACGAAGGCAGTAAATCATCGCATTTCGGCTGAAAATAACGTCATATTTCATGCTATTGTAATCATAGCGGTATGCAGCGCAGATAGCTGTGTGCCGATGCGCAAGGATTACGAATTGTAAATGCATGCCATTGTTTAAATCTTGCCTAAGCACGAACGAGCGAAGAAATAAATATTGCAACGTTATTGTAATCCGACTGCGGTGGAATTAGTTCCACTCTTCGATGTGATGAAATTTATTCGTTATTTGTTGCTTGCGCAATGTGTGCGGCATCGATTTGAATAGCTCTTCCGGTTAGAGTTATGAATGCACGCTCTTTCGTATGCGCTGGTGCTTTGTGTGCAAATTTCAGCGTGTTTTCGAGATTCCTGCAGTTGGCATTACAGCCATTCCCTAATCGCATCTCGACTTCGCGCAGTCAAGTGGACGACTCGGCTTTTCCGCGCGCGCTAATGCACCGTTTCGCCAATTTGGAAAATTGACTCATCGCTGTCGATATGCTACAAGCGTTTTCCCATGCAACGCGCACTCGAGTATGCAAAAGTTTCCGAGTCACGAGCGAGGCATTTAATTAAATTAATCAAATTATGTGCGGCATGATTAAACGAACAAAACAAACAATCATTAAGTCGCCCTCGTCATCTCGAACGCTATTCGCACTATATCATTAACTGCCAATTATCGGATTACATCGTTGTCGTCTATTATTTCGTAGTTGGCGAAAAATCCGAGTCTGTAAAGTTGTAAATCCATAGTGATTGAAAGAATGTCGTCTGCTAAATATTGTCGACCATAGTCTTAGAAGAAGACGAAAAACGTCTAAATGCGTAATTCTAATAACACTGTAAGAGGAGAATTGAATCACCTTGTGATTATGATATTTTTCGTTTTGTTGTTTAGAACAAGAACAAACAAGGAAGATGATTTGTCGACCTGTGAGTATACAGGAAGATGATCTTATCAAGAAAGTGCTTCCTAAGATAATTACTAATTACAAAAATCATAACTGGTTATGTGTCCATCTACATCTAAAAGATTCCAAATTCACGTCCCTTATTATCTAGTCAAAAGAGTCAAAGCGTCTTAATTGCAAAATCGTGCGCTGAATGCTAATTTTGTTTGACTATCGACACCCTCTTGAACGTGATGAGCAACATCTTT
>JAODFX010243228.1:0-12543 GCA_027580035.1 Dorylogaster longipes
TGTTTTCATAGCTTGCTGAACTTTCCTTTGTCGGAATATCCGCGTATGCTTGCAAGGGTTTTTACTGCACTTTGTGACTGCGCAGGATCTAGATGCATTTGTAGTGTTCCAATTAATATTTCAAAAGAAATGAATCATTCCGAACGCAGTAGACGCAGAACCATCTACAACTTGTACCATTTCTTCGTAAGCCGCTTTGTTTTCGTTTGCACTTTTGGTTCATCCTTTACAATTCGCATCTTTTATAAATTTCACTTGCTCCTTGAAACGGAGCTCTTGCTTGGCTAAACTGAATGAATCAGAAATATGGAGGTTACTAAAGTTTATACACACATTATTGCACAATAATGGGAAACTTTACCAATAACAAAATAAATTATATTTCAACTCATGTATACATTTTTACATTAACATTTTGCATTTTTCTTTCCTGTGCCTTTCCAAATGTCCTTTAATGAAATTAACAAAACCTTCCACGGTAAACTGTGAATTGTAATCTGCTTTCACATGACCATTCACAACAAGTTTAAATGTAGGATATTTTCGAATACTAAATTTTTTAATAACGTTACTATTAATCCCTGCTTCCATTCTAGCAAATACCAATTCTACTGGCTTTGACTTTGTATACAACCTGTACTTTGTCTGATATACATTGGAAATTTCAATATAAGCTTTTTCAAATTCAGCCAAAGCATCTTTGCAGGATTGATACCAAGTTGCATAGAAGAAAATGAATACAAAGTCATTTTCTTTTACAAAACTTCGATAACTCTCCAGAGTGATCTTGTCAGTGTAGATGGCAAATCCCATGAAACGACTTGTATCTGGCTCGGGCTGTCTTTCAACCTTCTCAACAATAAACTCCTCAATCAACTGCAGGAAGCTTTCTGCTGTTTGCGTGCGGGGATACTTGGTTATCATTCGTTCACCATTCTTTATAACATGATATGTTGGATAACAAAAAATGCTGAACATTTCTGCAAGGATTCTTTCATCGTTGCAGTTTACTTTGACCATGATTGCTTTTCCCTTCTGATGTCGTTCTCGTGGGTATAGGCTAGCAATAATACCCGCTGCCTTATCATATTCTGGTCCAGAATCACCTCTTTGCTTGAATTGATGCCTCTCTGAATGGAAGAATATGCAAACCACTTCGTATGTGTTTATAAGAGGTTTGTACCATTTCAGTGTTAATCTCTGTGCTTTCTTGGCGACTTGGCGTTCACTTCTTACAATACGCATAATACTAGCTGTACTTAATTAGTTACTAAATTAGTTAAGACTTGATAAGACTGCTTCCAATCTAAAATTTGAACTTAAAGTGCACACGGTGCACACTTTGGAAGTATTTAAATTTAATCACTAACCTTAACCACGGATTTCAATTAACCCGTAGAAAATTGAATAAACGACAAAATTATATTTGTTGATTTCCTCATCCAATTTTCCAATACTGTATTAAACGTTATCATAAAGCGTCGAAATATCATTAGAATATTCTATAATAATTTCTTGTTTTTATTTGGTCAGAAGAAATCAGCTGAAAATAAGCGGACCTAACAAATTTCCTGATAGGGTAATTTATAAACTATCGCTTTATTTTATATCAATGAATATTAAGTATTTGGTGAGGCAAAGTATTAACAAAATAACATAAAAGAACATAATAGTCACAGCATTATTAAGAAATCTATTTATTCGTTTCAAGTAATTTCCCATAATCTTATACGTTAAATAATGAATACTCAAATATAACAAGATGTCTCTGATTGTGAAGATCAATGAACCAGTATAATATAGTAGTCGTTATAAGAAATATACTCTCTTTGCAAGTCGATCACAATATTGGTTATTATTAGCTTCATTTTCTTAAGCTTAATTTTCTTGCTTGTTCTGATACTTCTCTCACATGTGGCTTTGAATATAATCTTTATGCATTTTTCCAATTCCTATAAAGCATCTTCTGCTTTTGTCAAATTCTTTTATGCTGACACACTGACTGCGTTTGCAACCAATCATACACCCTAACATTTTCTCCACAAAATGGCTGCAGTCGCAAAATGCGAAAAAAGCGAAAATGCGCAACACAAACAGACCGAAAGTCGCTTCACGTTCGAACTTAGAATCTACACCTTACATTAGTTGAATAGCATCAAATCCGTACGGTATATATACTTGCTATGGTAGTTTACATTTACTGGAATGATTCTACTATTTGTTCAGGTCTTGTTTTCTCCCTGCCTTCATGCGCTGTTGTGAATTTGCTTCGAGACGGATAACAAACACCAATGAAAGAAGAACACCTGCATTTGGTATGCTCCTTTGACATCGAGGAGTGTTTTCTTTGCATTCCCTGCTTTTCCATTGCATTCGTGTGCAAATTTAAGTATTCGCTTAGATAAGAAAATCTCATGCTAGTAGAGTAAGAAATAGATAGGCACTACTATTAATAGAATCACAATGATATGCTTTTATATATATATACACAGAGGAGGTGTTAAGAATTAGCGTAAACTAACCTCATTTCCACACGAACAACTTTGATTTGTTTGCGCTAATTTTTAAACTCCTTCAGTGTATGGCAATCGTGCAATCCGTTTAGTCAAGTATTGCAAGTGTTACACATACCAGCTATTATCGACAGAACCAACATTGCATCCGATTCACACGTTAGCGTTCGATCGTTTCATAGAAACATTAATTATATACATCAAAATTGACAATTCGAAATTACAACATTCTTTGGTATTTCATTACAAGTATGTGTATGCGTTGCTGAAAATGTACACTGATAGTTCTGGAAGGAAGTTTGTTTAACCTCGAATGGCGAGAGGAAGTTTCGAATACACGTTGTTTTGTCCGTTTGTAGGTTAGGTTGCTAGGTTAGTTGTAATTGAACATTTCATGAAGCGATTGCGTGTGGTGATCTACATTGCTATTGTTTATGGTATGTAATAACCTGATTTAATTCAGTATATGCATTGTACATTGTCATTTTGTTTGCGATTCTTCTAAAACAAGTGCCAAAACAATTTTTCGGAAATGTTATGTTACCATAGGTTTTGGAACGGTTATAAAACGAAACGAAACAAACGAAACACGAATAGTAAACAAACTGTGATATATTCCAGATTTCACTTGAAATCACCTGAGCACCGCATGTATTGACCCATTTGTACCGTTCCAATTAACGTAAGTACCTTATGATGATTAGGAAATTCATGTTTGTCATGTTTTTGGATATTCTCGTTCACCACATGCATAGCAGCAACATGGAATGAGAATGGAAAGGGAGAGATGGAAAGTTAACCTCCACTGCCGTTGGTTTTCGCGTTGTGGCAGTTGAGCAAGTCGACGTCCACCTGCACGTCGCCATTGGACGCCTGCCACGTGGCGAAGGGAGCGCACGACTCCCGCAGCATTTTGGCGTTGGCGGCGGCGGCCGTTCGGCGGCGGCGACGCGCCTCCGGGATGCTGTGGCTCTTGCGCATGCTCGCCGCCGTCGACGACGGCACGTAGAGAGCGTCGGCGACGCGGTCCGGGTCCAGGCCGAGCATGCGCAGCACGTGCCGAGAGTTGTGCACGACGTACTCGTGCAGCACGTCCGCGCCCATCGCCTCCGTCTGCGTGGACTGATTGCAAGCGGCGCGAGGAGGCGCTGCTGGAGGCGGTTGCTGCGCCTCCTCCCAGTAGAAGACGTCGGGTGGCTGGGACGTGCTGCGGGCGAGAACGTCGCCGCCTCCAAGCCGCGGGATGTTGGGGATGGAGCAGTGCGAGTGCGAGATGTCGCCCGCACCACTGCCGCCACCACAGCTACCGGACGCCGCCATCTCCTGCAGGACGTGGATTGCATTGCGCACCTGGTGCGCACACAATTAGGTTAAGTTCGGTTATTTCTCGTTTAGTAGGGAGATTGATTCGGATGCAATGAATGCGTTCGTTCGGCGTCTTTTTCCGTCGGCCCGGCGCGTGCCCTACACGAAATGAAATTGTGGATAAGAGCGGAAAACTCCCTGCCTGCTTCGCGTTCTTTGCACATGTTCCTCTCTTTCACCTTCGACATATTTCACCATCGAAATTCAAATGCGAACGCGAACAATGGTAAATACACCATGAATACTGTTGCGCCTCAAGTCAGGCAACCCAAATAGCATTCAAGTTTCAAATTAAACTTTTTTCTTAACGTTTCTACGTTACGTCTACACTATTATGCTTTCGCATAATGTTAAATTACGTAAATCAAACATACCATTTAATTTTTTAACTAGTCTAACAACCATTTCTAGTTCTCTATTTCTTTTATCATTGTGAGCGAAATTCCTGCGAAAACTTTGAATATGTGCAATATCAAGAGGAAGCACACTCGTAGTCATTGACTGAGAATGGAAATTAAATGCGAATTTGATTACATTCAAAATAATGGCATCTCAAAAGCTTTCTAACCGAAATTATTGGCAAAAAAACCAAATAATTTTGAAATATCCATCATAACCGAACCTGCAATTGCAACACACTTATTAACCATCACATTATCGCCTCATTCCGATTACTAATAATCTGGTGACTTTACAGATATTTCCTAAGAACTTATAATAGTTAAAATCTTGACTTTTGCAATATTGCACTAACTGTCGTTCGAAATGAAAAAGAATTTGAATTAAACAGCTCAACACTTCCGACTACAACATAAAGAAGATAGGATAATATGCTGCTCATAGTTAAGAACTTATAATTTAGTTGTCGAAGCGTTTCGTGTTATCTCCCTATATCCCATAAATGTATGCTTTAAGACTGTCTAAGTTTAACACACACCTCGAGACTGAGAGTGGCGACATCGTGATGCAAACTGCTGATCTGCGAGTCGAGTCGGTCGGCACCATCTCCGTCGTCGTCGTCGAGGCGTGCATGGCTGCTCACCACCTCCTCCAGCGATTCGGTGCGCTTCGTCGCGAGTGCGCCACGTTGCCGATCGACGCGATCGCGCAACAACGCCAAGTTGCTCGTCGCGACGCCGCCGATACGGCTGCGCGTGCGCGCTGCATTCTCGTGCAATTGTTCCTGCAATCTATCGCAGCCATTTTGAGCATTTCGAGCATCTTGTCGCAAAGCGCATGCACTCTTACTTACCTTTGATTGAATTTCGCGTGTCGCGGACTGTTGGTGATGGCGCTGTGCATGGGAGACTTGTTCGGCGAGAGCGGCGTTGTCTCGCCGTCCTGCGCGTTCTCGTCGTCTTCGCTGATCGACGGCAACGTCAACGACGGCATGCCGTTTCCGTCCGACTCCTGCTGTAAATCAATTGAGGTTAGATAGGGTCACCAGCTGATTTCACAGCAAGCGCAGTACACAATCAGTATTATTCACTTCACAAGTACTTTTCTCCACTTTTCTACTTAAAATTCACCAGATTTTAATATTCCCGATCTCCATTAGATATTATCGCATTCGAAAGCAAATTTAATTGGATTTTACTTCTTGCTATATGTGAAAAAACAAAAACGCAGAGTGATAATTTATGTTATGCCATTAGGGTGTGATGTAGGCAACCGAGTATGCACGAAACTCGTATTAAGACATTTTAAGGTGTTTGGATATTAAATCACTTTTGCCCGTTTTTCTCAAAACTTTGTCAGTGTAAAGTTGACGCAACTCTACGTTACTGCGCGAAATATAAAACGATTTACCGAAGAGTTACGAAGTTGGAACGTCTCAACATCACTTTAAACATGGATAGTATAAGACGACATCTTGTTTTTCGATACTAACTTCCATGAAATTTGCTAGTTTTGGAACTGAGAAGATATAGATGTAAGAAACACATTTTCATGCAAAAAAAAGGAGGATTTTGTCTCGAAAAATCGACAAAAAATGATCGCTGAAAAACAACTCGTGGCAAGGTCATTTGAGATTATATCATATCATATTCTATCATATATACATACTATTGTAGTGGTATAATAAGTGTTAAAGTAAAAATAACCTATCGTACTATACCAATTCTTATCGACATTTCGCAATATTCTAATAGATGGCGCTATCGGCGGTATCCAAACACCTTAATGACAAATAATGTTTGGTGTCAAAATGGCGGCAGATCTGATGAAAAATTACCATATCTGGCATTACTGCGTTTGTGTTTACTTCCATTTATTTTAAAAGCATTCATTTCAAATTTAATTTCATATTATCTACGAATGCTACTAAAACAATGGAGGCGATCAATCAAAGATTTTTCTATGTATCAGAGGCAAATGAGAAGACGAAATGTGATTGCTTCTTTTTAGATACACGCTTTCATAATATAAATACTCCTTCTGCTTTGATACGTGTAATGCAATGTAATCAATCATCCATTCAACTTCTTCCTTCAGTATACTCTCATTCATCTTTTATCAACTCTGTCACTTTCATCCTATATTCGAAATCAAACACAGCCTTTAAAAAAAAAGTGTTGGGGGAATATTACTCAACAATATTTGTTCGCTTTACTTTCGTTATGTTTGCGTATCAATGGGAAAGCTTACTTCAAAAGGAGCTAACCTTTTTGCATAAATACAATGCAAACAAACTTGGTATTTGTCTCAAACTCAATTGCTTGCAAGAAAACGATAACATAACAAGAAGAAACAAAATGCATTTTATAGAATAACGAGCAATTTTATAACAACCTCAAACATAAGTACTTTCAATTACAGAACAGCATTATTTCATCTCTCCAATAAAATAGTTTAGAAATGGAATGAAATCAATTCTTTGACGAAGTTTGGTAAGATAGAATAAGCTTTCAAAACATCAAATATCCGTTAGGGTTTCCAATTTCTAGATCTGGGAGAGTAATTGGACTTTTTCTAAATACAAAAACCGAAATTCTTTTCGGCATCGAGGTATTAAACCCCAGAACTTCCAAAAAGTAAATCCTTGGGAATCCCAGGTTTTTATAGATATTTGGAACCCAAAATGGAAATTCAAACATGAATGAGCTGTTTACCTCTGCCTCGTAGCCGTCGCGCACGTTGAACGTGAGATCGTGCTGGATGTCGTTGGCGAACTGCTGCTGGAACTCCGGATAGAGCCGCAGCACGTCGAGGAGGCCATGGATGTGGATGCACTTGAGGTCGCAGTACGTGAGCGCACGCACCTCGCTCGACGACTTGATGATCACGTCGCCACCACCCCCACCTCCACCACCTCCGCCGCCACCCACCGCCACTGCACCGCCTCCTCCACCTCCCACACTGCCACCGCCGCCGCCGCCGCCACCGCACGTCGTCGGCCCACTGTTCGTCTGCTGGAGGTGGAAGTTGATGTCGCTGCCGACGAGGTCACCCTTACCTAAAGCACGCAATCATCTCTCCTGCAGACCACTCGTGATTCCCGCATTGCCTGCTCACCCAGAATCGCAACGACCATATCGTTCTGCACGACCTCCATCGATCCGTTGCAGATGTAGTAGATGGAGGAGAGCGCGTCGCCCCGGTGGATGAGGTACTCGCCGGGCGCGCAGAAGTTCGCACGGATGTGCAGCGAGAGCAGCTTGAGGCAGCCCTGCGATGCCGCCTCGAAGATCGGCAGGTTGAGGATCTCGCGATGGAGGTGCATCGACACATCGCCGCGAAGCTCCTCGGGAAACTCTTTTAATGTCTACAAACCGACAGGGCCAGGAGGGGATGCACACTTACATTCAAGCTCTTCACTCTTAGTCTGTGTTCCCTGCTCAAAACACAATCACCTTCTGCTTTGGAATGACTGTGGGACTCTCTGGGATCAAAACTTTTAGAGTTTTGGGTTGTTAGTTAAGGGTTAGGTTTCTGGGAAGTTAGATTAGTCAACAAATTTGTCCTAGAATCTCAACCATCAAATGAGCTTGAAACTCACTTAGATCTAAACTTTTAGGTTCATTTTTTGTTAGGTAAGGGTAGGTATTCAAAATAGACAATTACTTAGAGAGAACCAGAAGAAGTGTTCCTAAGAAATTAGGTTAGACAACAAAGTTTTTCTAGAGTCTCAAGCTTCCAGATCGGATTGCTTACTTTCTACTCTCCCCTTTTCTGTATTAAGCGTGGAACTGACTGGGATCTAAACACTTAGGATTATGTTTGATTAGGTAAGAGTAGGTAAGCAAAAAAGACATTAACTTCGAGAGAAATAGAAAAACTATTTCTGGAAAGTTAAGTTAGTCAACAAATTTATCCTAGAATCTCAACCTTTAAAATTTGTCTACTCTGGGATAAGCGTGGAACTCACTGGGATCTAAAATTCTATTCTTTTGTTTGGTTAGGTAGGGGCAGATATGGAAAATAGACAATTACTTAGAGAATAGCAGAAGAAGTGTTCCTGCAAGCTTAGAATATTGCAACAAATCTATTCTAGAATATCAACCTCCAAAATCTATTTGGTTTCTTTGTACTGTTTCCTACTCTGAAGTGAGCATGGAACACACTGGAATCAAAACATTTAGGCTTATGTTTTGTTAAGGTGAAGTAGATATGCAAACTAGACTGGATTAACATTACAAAAGAAGTACCGAAGTACCGTTTGGAAATAGAAAAATTACAGGTCAAAACAAATGGAGACAAAAATGAAAGAAAAAGATGTATAAATTTTAGTGGTAAATAATAATGTCAAAAATCTGTTGCGCTACTTTGTTGTTTGAGCAGAAGAACACGACTAGAACCACTTGAATGTCAAAGCTTCTTTGGGGGATCTGGAGCAATATCTCACCTCGTGAATATCAATACCGTGGTTCAAGGACCACATCGTCTGGAAGTAGTCCTGCATGCGGTGTTTGAGCTCCTTGGGGATCTGGTGCAGCGTCAAGAAGTCCTTGAGGTCACGCCACTTGGTGTGGTACAGAGAGCGTCTCGAGTACATGCGCTGAATGATGGCCGTCACGTTGCCGAAGACGACCGCATGCATCAGTGCTGCAATCAGTGCCCCAAACATCCCAACAAACTTCTCAACTACGCGCTCTGGGATGCTTCACCTCCAATCAGCATGATGCAGATGCTGAAAACCTTCTCGGCGGTTGTGTTGGCACTCACGTTGCCGAAACCGACGCTCGTCAGGCTCGAACAGGTGAAGTACAGCGCCGTAACGTACGCATCCGTGTTCGAAATGTTGCCTACCGGCAAGCGTAGCTTGTCGGCCAGGTTATGGATCCAACCTGTAAAGAAACGGTGTTGGGCAATGTTTGTGTGATCGCGATTGACGTGGCAGGAAAATCGAACCAGGTTAAGTATCGCATTGTTCCTGCGCTCCTCTCTCGAGAGCACATTTTTCACGTCCCCGCCGCGCATAAATCCCCGTCCAACCTAGATTCGCAAGTCGCGACGCAATCAATGAATGCGAGATTATCGCTCGTCCCGCAAACAACTCTCTTCGTTTCGTACCCCGCAAACAAATCGTCGTCATCCATTCCGTCCTCGAAATGAAATATGACTCAATAACGAAACGAATGACGATGTTCCTACTTCCTCGAGGGAGCAATCAAAACTCTCCCCCTATCTACTTGAGCAATCGTTCCTTAGCTTACCGAGGTCCCAGTCGTACTCGTGTTTATTCTTCTCGCTATCGGCAATGACGTACCAGATGCACGCCAACCAGTGTGCGACCAGCGTGAAGAAGAGCATCAGCAGAGTGAGGATCATTGCGCTGTACTGAAAGTATCGATCCATCTTCTGTAGGAGTCTAGCTAAGCGTAGCAGTCGGGTGAGTTTGATCAAGTGGATGTGGTTGTTGTACTGTGCCGAATCGGAACTGTACCACTGCAAACAGTAAGACGGTTTTAGGACACTGCCCAGCTAGCTATGGTGGCTTGGTCAATGACCTTAACAATCTCCGACACTTTTTGGGCGCTTAGAGAGTTGATAACGAAAATCAATTCTAGCAAGCTGTACATATGGCAATAGGAGTTGGGTCAATGACCTCGTCAACTTGTAATACTTTTTTTTGTTCTTTACTTACCAACCCTCCATAGATCATATACAGTAGGTCGAAGGGTAGAGCCGCGAGTAGATCGACGATGAACCACGTGCGAAGGTAGTTCAGCGATATCGTCTTCCAATGCGAAACCACCTCGCCTTTGCGGTTCACGTACGTTGTGCGAAAGTTTAGGATGATATCTGAAACGACACGAGCAGAAGCAGTTCTCAAACAATGCCTCGCAGCCTCGCAGGCATTGACGTCGACGAGTGCAGATGGTAAAAGGCACGCGGAGTGCACCCAGCAGAGACGCCATAATTCGGGGGCTTAAATCCGTCTGCGAATGAGCGTCTAACGAGGTACTTTGAAGTTGAGATTGCGAAAGCCATCGAAGAGCGTAAACCGGGACGTGATTAAGTGGTTTCGCAGTCGACGGGCGACTCGTCGTAAAAGGACCAAGACGATCGGAATTAAGCGTTTGCTCACATGCGTTCGCGTAGCGCCATCTACGCTCGAGCAAACATTCAATCATCTCACGTTGACTGCAGCCGACAAAACCGCTGTTGTCTTCATCGGTTTTCCGCTCTCGCTGCTCGCGTTTCATCGACCCCAAAGGCACTCTCTGTCTTCGCTCTTATTTGATTTGCTATTGAAGTGCTTCCATTTCGCGTCTGCTGCGTTTGAAGAAAGCGTGCTTATCGAGATCGTCTTCCCGCATCGTCGCGACGATTTCAAAGCCACGCTCGGCATTCGTGTATTGTCAATCCACCACCTTCCTTCCATCCGGCTTTAATCAGCTGCCATTGAACGAAGGGGGGTTCAACGACTCCGTCGCCCCCCCCCCCCCCCATCCCCCAGCTTGCGGCCGCCTGCAATTGGGAAATTGCTTTCCTGCCTGAGTGCATCTCACACGCTGCGCTTTTCCGAACGCGACATCGATTAACCGCCGATGGTGATTTGGTGTTGCTTTCGCCGTCGCTCATGGCTTCGGAGAGCAAACGAGAAAATTACTTTTCAATTTTCCCGCATCGAACGCATTCCACGTCAAAGCGGCAAACAGTCAACACTTTTTGTTTTATTACCACGAGAGTGCGACCTCTATGGACGAATTTTGAAAAGTCTTCAAAAGCTCGCGTTGGACTAATTTACAACCACATCACTAGAGGGCGCTGCGTTTTTTTTTCTTCGAGTTCATCATTTGTTTTACTGCCGTTCATTAATTAGGAATGCATTGCGTAAAGAACACAATGTAGGTTCTTATTTTCGTTGGCAGGTTGCTCACTGTGCTGGCAAAGATCAATACAAAATAGCGATGGGGTAGAGCACGAAATTTGCGGAATTTATGGGCTATAACAAGCCGAAAGCGTCGTTAATGCGAGTGTTGTAGACGCGGGATAACATTACGATGCTCCGCGGGCCGATAACGACTTTAATATGCGAGTGGGCAGCGCGGAGTTGCGCGAATTTCACTTTTAATTAGCACAATTTGCGTCAGCTACAACTTCCATCTGTAAGTGAATCAACAGCAAGACACTGTGTACACATTTCCACTTCGCCTCGTATTGCGTTTGCGGCTTAATTGGAAATAGCTTAGTTTAGCGTCGAGTTGGAGCGTTCGCATCGCAATTTTCACGGTGATTGAACAGTTAGTTTGTTTAAGGGTAATGAGGCAAACGCAGAACGAAATTCTCCGCAGGACGCGTTGTGATTTGTTCAGCTTCAAGCATTGCAATAAGACCTAAATGAATTCCTCAAGAGCAACTCGGCTGCTACCTGAAACCGCTTGTAATCCTTGGGTTCTTAGATCGACCTTTTCGGACTCGCCCCGAATCGTTTTTGCGGACGTAATCGCATGCTGGCGAAACTATCCTCTTGCTTGAGGGTCCGCTTGACATTTCGGTTCATTCCGAATTGGCTACCGCGCTTCCCACAACGGTCGGCGGTAGCTTCCAAGTCCGGGTTAGTGGTTTTTCAACGTCTGGAATGTCGAGCATCCAGCATTCCAGCACAATTACACACGAATGTAGTAGAGACCACAACCCCTCACAACCTTCTTCGCCCCACGTGATGCTATTACGCCTAATGGCCGCCGACTCTGCCAACTTCGCCAGCGCCCTCTTCGTGGCGGAACCGACATTAAACTTCCTCACCGCAAGCGTATTATTTCATGCGCTTGCATGGTGTGCATTTAGCAACGTCATCATTAGCGCTGCTGCACTATTATTTTGCAATTTCATCGCAATCGTTCCGTTCCGAATTTAATTTCGCAACGCGCGTTTCGATTGCGCTTTTTCCATTGTAAACATTCGACGCAGCGTGCAATTAACGAACATGTCGCTGATTCGCAACTGCAATTCGTGTTCGGTGTTTACTTACGTATATGAAATTTGAAATTCGTGCTGAATAATTTGCGGAGTTGTTTTTACAACAATGAACACTGTATTCTCATTGATCGCTTGGTTGAATTTTAAGTTCAAATTCAATGTTCAGAATGGAAAACGTAATTTGTTTCCCAAATCAATCGTTGGTTTTTCATTTGTTCTTATAGGTTTTAAATAAAAGATAGAACAAATTAGGTGTGACGTCAGTACTCAAGATAGGTAAACCGTGGCATCGTCG
>JAODFX010243339.1:0-12539 GCA_027580035.1 Dorylogaster longipes
TACTGTTTACTCTGTTCGAGTTTTATAAAATTAAGCGTGCGCTCCGCATCGTGGTTGTTTTCAACTGCAGTTTCGAATATTTTCGCATCATGGGCCACTTGCTGTGCTTTTTGGCATTAGTTAACGTATACGCACACTTCAGCAAACTTTGACAGCGATTAGAAATCATGAAGTGGGAAATTTTCAAAATAGGCCTTATTAGGGCATAGGCCTTATTTGGGTCGCTTATATCGGTTATCCGATATATCGTTGCATCCCTTTTTTCAATTTTAATATGCGTGGTGGAATTCCTGGCAGATGAGGTGAATTCAAAAATTCCATTGGATAATTAACAACTTTATCTGCTTCCACACCAGTGTCTATTGACATACATAATGTATAAGAATGTAATTTCTGTATGGTGTGTACGACGACACGAATTTCTTTTTCCGCGAACTCTACATTGAAACCAAGAAAGCAGCTTTGATTTAAAGAAAATTTGAGTTGACCGCAACTGTCTTTTTTCACAGTAAGTATTAATATTTCATTCAATATGTATCTCCAACAAAGAAGTAAGTACCTACTAAATACTGATTTCATTCATAGTTTATATATAAAAAGATTTGGATTTTTTCAAGAACAATATGGCGAAGTTTAAGAAGGATAAAAACTGTATTCTCTTGCAGAAGGATTCAAAACTAAATTTATCGAAACTGATCGTTAAAGTGCAATAAGTGACCTCCTACAGATTCCAAGAGGAGGAAAAATTTGGTTCAAAATAAGACCAATATTCTAGAAACTAACGTTCTCCTCCTTTTATTTTCAGAAACTTCATAGCTACACTTTCACTTATTGCTCAACTTCTCCATTGCCCTTCTATTACCTCGAAATTTTTAGCGTTGTTAAGATGTTAGGAAGATGTTATTTGTGATTTCTGTGATTTCAAATATGACATTGGCTCCATTTGAATTAGTGTTTGGATACCGCCGGTGGCGCCATCTACTAGACACATGAGTAATGTCTGTAAGAAACAGTATAGTAAACTGTCTATTTTTTAAATGCAAATATGTATTTCACATCTATCCATATCTTTTCGGCTTTTCACTGAAAATTTCATGGAAGTCCCTATAATAAAACTGTCATTTTTGACACGTTGTAACTTTGAAGCTCTTCGGTAAAATCGTTTTCTATTTCACGCTGCAACATAGACTTGTGTCAACTTTACGCTGACAAAGTTTTGGAAAGAACTGGCAAAACATGATTTTGGTATCCAAACACTTTACGACTAATTTAATTACGAATCAGTTAAGAAGCGAAAAAGTTCAAAGGAGCAGCACCTTTTCTACATCTGTTTATATAAAATTTCAGCACCTTTTTTCCCAATTTTGTTACTATAATTTGCACCTTAAAATCTCTTTTCTAATAATAACATAAGCTTTTTACTACACTCGTTCATTAATTACTGCAATCGGTCAGTGCACCGCATGTATTGGAACATTTCCACTTAATGTAACTGCTTAAAATATAGGAAGCCATTAAATTGTATGCATACTGACTTGGACTACGCAGAATGTCTTAATCGAAAACCAATTAAAACTTCTTCTTTTGACATTTGTCTAGTCCAACAGGCAGTTCTAGATGGCAGTAAAATGCCGATGCATTAGCAAGATCCGACGGAAATGGAAACTTCCAAATTTCGTTGGAAGATTGAATAAATGCAATCGAGCAGCGTGAACCGCGGTTGCGCTCTCCTTTCATTAGCCTGATTCATCCGAGAGGAGTGCTGAGAGAACAACAGCACCGACGGACGATTGATTGAGGGCAATTTAATCGGTTAATGAACGCGAACCGCTTCAATTGAGCGCGGCCACGACAACTGCGATCCGACGGGATTCGAATTCACTCCCAATTGCTTCCACGGCGTCGAACAATCAACCTCATGCGTTGTTGTATTTACTCTGTCAGCAAACAACGGTGGACAAACGACACCCAGATTCCTCTTCGTTGACGGTCGCTCGGCGTGCGCCATCTTGTGCAGATAAACCAACTTTGTTTTCGCAGGTTGCAGCGAGCAGCGAGCAACGAATGCAAATGGGGAATTCGATCCGGCGAATGCGACTGTCTAACAACAAACATTGGATTCATGTGACAGCGTGTTGCTGTGAATGACTGGCTTGATAAGGCAGCGAAGGTCACTTTGAGGGAGAATTCATGCCGGTCAACGCAGGCAAAGTGGAATGCGCCTGATGGCGATGATTAGATTAGAGTCGGCGTTTTGATCTTTGCGCCTCTCCGCATCTCGGAAAAACAAGCGGTCGAGATAAGAGCACGTCACGCTAATTGTGCTCGCGAGCAAATTGTTCCAGTTCCAGTGAGCAGTGGACTTAAGTCATCGCAGTCATTCGCATCGCAGCGTTCGTCGGTGGCAGGAAGATTACGACGTTTAACCTCTCGGCCTTCGCGTAATCAAGCTCGCGACGGAGCCTAATCGAAACCAATTGCTGTGCTCGTCGTCGTCTTCGCGCATGCGCCGGTTACGCACGCACTCGCAACAGCAGCGGCCACGGGACGACCGCGCACGCCATTAGGGCTTAAGTCGTGCGCGATTATGTTTGTGAGTGCCGTGCTGCTCGATCGGGGTGAGCTGGAAGTGAGGGGAGAGTGAGCGGTGAGTGGCTTTCTGTGGGTGGTGCGTCCGCCATCTTGTGCAAGTTTGTGCCACGATGCGCCATCTGGAGTCGGCGCTGCTCGTTGTCGGCTTCGTGCTTCGTTTGGGGTTTGTTTGTGCGGCGAAATCCTGCGAGCATCCGTGTTTTATCAGCCGCATTCATCACATGCTCTCGGCGGACTGCTACAATCGCACCTGCCGAAGGTTCCCCAAGCATCTGCAGCCGGACGTTGAGGTAACCTAACCAACAAAAGAAACATGATTATAATGAGAAACAAAGCAAACGTTTGAGATTAGCAGCAATCCTTTTAGCTTATTGTTAGTAGTGATGTAAGAACAGAATAATTTCAAGAGAATATTCTCTCTTAGAAAATTGTTTTTTGTTTGTTTTATATTATAATCGATTTGAGTGAAGATATTTAACATATTCAGAAGATTTTAAGTTTGTCTTGAGCATATCCTCCGAGAACATTTGCTAATCTAACGTAATCTAACCTAACAAAAAAAAAACATGATTATAATTAGGAACAAAGCAAATATTTGAGGTTAGCAGCAATCCATTCAGCTTATGTTCAGATGTAACAACAGAATATTTGCAAAAGAATATTCTCTCTTAGAAAATTGTTTTTTGTCTGTTTTATATTATAATAGATTTGAGTGAAGATATTTAATATGTTCAGAAGATTTTAAGTTTGTTCTGAGCATATCCTCCGAGCATTTTCCTTAACTTAACCTAACAAAAAAACATGCTTATAATGAGGAACAAAGCATACGTCTGAGGTTAGGTTATGTTAAGGTTAGTACCAATCCATTCAGGTTATGTAGAGATGTAAGAATAGAATATTTTCCAAATTTTCTTAGAAAATAGTTTTTTGTTTGTTTTATATTATAATAGATTTGAGTGAAAATATTAAAGATTTTCAGGAGATTTTAAGGTTATTTTGAGAATATTCCCCGAGAATGTTCCATCACTAGGCTTATGCAAACTATTTTTGTACTATCTTTGTTTTTGAAAACTGTCTAACTTGGCCGACGATGGTTCGTAATGAATACAAATCTATTAAGATTGTATTTATTGATGCAAGTAGAAATAACTTAATCCATAAATGGTGATAGTTAAGGACCAAACAAATATTAACCTTCATCCGGCTAATGTGAAGGATATATTGAGCTCCTAACAATGCTAACAAATGGAAAATGGAATTAAACTAGCCTTTAAAGGGTAATTTAGTTTGCATTACCACTGATGAATAACATGAAATATAACAAACGACATAACATCGACTTACTGCATGCGACTGGCCTGAAATACCGCAATGACTTCCATTTCGCGCGACTAACGTAAACAGGTGGTCAAGATATAAAGGTGCAACTTAAAGAGGTGGCCTTATATGCAAACAAAATCGTATTTCACTGGCTCCACCGCAATGTGTCCAACATAGGCAGGTGGCCAACTGGTCAAGTTTTACTGTGTTACCGCCACCTGTCGTTAGTCGATATCAATTTTCCGAAAGTGTCCATAGTATCCAAGCAATTCATCATTGTCCAACATCTCAGGACGTAGATTTGCGTCAACGTGATAGTTTTGAATGCCCCGAAAGTAGTCCACACACTCGTCAACCATCTCGTTGAAGTGGGCTGCCATCTCGCGGTAGGGAACTGCCTCACCGCCATATTCCACCGGAAGTTGGTCGATTGGGTAGAATGTGGCAATTTCGTGTCTCTCCGAATGCATTGTGATCTGCGCAGTGAAGCCAAACGGTTATCAAGGGAGCATCAACAATGTGCAGCGGATTCGTACTCGATCGCGGTATGCTCGTGGAAGATAAGCGATGCCAGAGTTGATAATAACATGAGCCACTCGTGGCACACCAATAATCCGACCGATGTGAAACCGATTCGACAAGGTGTGCTACAAACCAAAGTCGTATTTAATGTGTGGTTATGTTAGGTTTGAATTTGGACTCGAAGTCCAACTCTATTCGGGTCTCCGCATTTAAATCTAAAAGTCATATTCTGCTTCCCTATGATGCTAATTCCTAATTTAAAGTACAGAGTTAGTCAGAATAAAAATTCTTTAATCGCTTTCCAGACTAACGTCCACCTAACAACAACAGCTATCAATCAAGATTGACAGTTGAGCGATAAGTTAAAGTGCTAACAAGCTTCTGATTCGCAGATACTCGGAGCTCCCGATACAGCTGAAAGAAAGACTATCAATGATTGGTTAATGTTGCTAATATCGTACTTGAATCACGCTCATGATAATCTTAATAATGGCTGGTGTCCAATGAGACCAGAAGGCAAAGTTGCTTCCGCTGCAGTTGAAGACAAACTCCAACTTGTAGGAGATGTTGCGAGTCTGCATGGCCTCCACGTCCATGATCAATTTCGAGACGTAGGTGTGCATGTCGAACTTGTGATGCATCTCGTCGAGCACGAAGAAGACCACGCGATTGAGGTTAACCAGCTTGCGAAGAGCGAACGTACGCCTGAAACGAAATGCGCAAATGGACGATTGAACATCGACAATTGTGTTCATTGGACATTAGTGCAAAGGTTTATACATACAAGATTTTTCGCATTGCTCGGATGTCTTCATTGATAGGTAGACGATTGGCAAACACTTCGGGTATCATACTACGTATTGTGTAGTAGCAGTCCAGTTTAAGCTTCGTTTTCTCTATCACGAATTTGTTGATTATTAACAGGTTCAGTATTATTCGGTCATCTGAAAAGAAGTTTTCGAGATGAAACAAACACAAGAACAATTGAAAATAATTCTCGGCAGCCATGTTGAAATGTGGAACATGAAACAAAATGCATATTCGGTAATGTGAATGGTCACAAAACTAATCCTATCCTAATGCATTGCATTTGGATATGATCTTTGGGTTTACCTGGGACTTGTGTCAAATGTGGTTGACTTCTGAGCCAATCCTTAATGCAGTTAACATCAACTTCGACATTGGTTATAGTCCTATTGAAATGTGCCAAAATGGCACTGACTTCATCCCTTGTAAAAGACAATGATGGATGTTTGACGTCAATGTCGAGCATTTTGAATTACTGCTCGCTTGCTGCTGCTCCGCTCAACTGATCACGATATTTTGCAATGTTGCAATATAGTTAGTAAATCCTAAAGAACTGCGTTTTAGTTATGAATGTATAATTTAACTGGAATTAATTAAGATAGTGTGCTGCTAAATGATCAGTTTGTCAGTCAGTTGCGATTCTAGAATATTATCAAGTTATGCTAGAGTAAAGGGCATGGAACGGTTTGAGGAAAGAAAGAATTGGTTTTAAATAATGTAATTTTATTAAAGGGTGTGGTAAGCGTTATGAAATAGACATTAGCATATTCAAGGAAGAGTGATATTTCTAATGCAGCATTCGCAAGTAGTCTTTTACCTTAACAAAACGTAATATCATTCATGATTGTAGAAGCAATGAAGCCAATGACCAAATTATTCTAGTTGTCACCTCAAAATCACTGAAGTACCAATTATGTATAAGTCGTGTGGTCAATGACCAGATTATACCGGTCGCAAATCTAACTTCAAAATCATAAAATTAATTACGTAAGATTTTTGGCGCCGGTAACGGAGAAGCATTCATTACTTCAATATAAATACAAAGAATATTTTGAGACAAAATAATCTCAGTCTTGTATAAGTCATGTGGCCTAAGGCCAAATTCTACCTGTCGCAAATAGAACCTCAAAGTCGTAAAATTAATGACGCGAAGGATTTCGGTGCAGGCCATCGACACAGCGAAAATGTTACAAGTGCAATAAGCACCATTAATTACTTCAATATATTACCAAGCAGTAAATACTTGAGCAGTACCAAGTAGTGAGAGTATCTGTAACTCAACAAGACGTAATTTCAATCATGTTAAGCAATAAACAATAGCTTCTTGGCGCAGGTAATCGAAAGAATGTAAATTTTGCAAGTTAAATGCAAAAACCAACATCTTGCTTCAATATATTACCAGTAGGAGCAAGTACATACTAGTAGAACAACACGTTAACTCAATCTTGTAAAAGCCGTCTGGTCATTGAGTAGATCACACCTGTCGCATATCCAACCTCAAAATCTCCAAAGCAATATACAAAGTTGTTGTTGGTGCAGGTCATCGACGCAACGTCGATATTTCAAGTGCAATAAGCAGTATTTTGCTTCAAGATATTACCAAGTAGGACTTAATTGGTTCTAGCAAGTAGTAGTACCTAGTAGTTTTAATTCAATACTGCAGAACCGCAATCATGTAGAAGCTATGCGATTATTGACCACAACACACCTGTCAGAAATATAACCTCAAAATATCTAACAAACGAAGGGTTCTTGGAACAGGTCATCGAAGGAGCGTAGATATTGCAAGTCAAGTGCAATAAGCAACATCTTGCTTCAATATATTACCAAATAGTACTTTGGTACGAACAAGTACATACTAGTAAACGTTATGTCTATCATGTATAAGCCGTGTAGTCATTGACCAGATCACACCTGTCGCTTATCTAACTTCACAATCTCTAAAGTACAAAGTTGTACAAAGATGTTGCAGGTCATCGACGCAACGTCCATATTTCAAGTGCAATAAGCAGCATTAATTGCTTCCAGATAATACCAAGTAGTACTTTGGTAGTAGCAAATATTAGTAGTACTTTTCATTCAACACATTATAATCTCAATCATGTAGAAGCAATGAGGTCATTGACCAGATCACACCTGTCACAAAGATAACCTCCAAATACCCAATCTAACAAACAAAGGGTTCTTGGCGCAGGTCATCGACGCAGCATTCAACCGCATCCGGGACATCAGCGCCGAGGACTTGCGGGCGTTCTCGCGGCTAAAGTACCTCTACCTAGGTGAGAATATGATCACAAAGATCCACCCGGATGCACTCGCCGACAAGGAAGAACTGGTGGCACTTGACCTCTCGCTGAACGCGTTCGCCTCGCCGGCGGCCATCCCCGACGTCATCTTCCAGCTGCCGTCGCTGCGGCACCTCTACCTCAGCCAGAACCAGAACATCAATGTCATTGAGGCGTTGGAGCGTGCGGCCCCTATCCGGGCACCCCTCGAGAGCCTCGACATCGCGTACGGCGCCGACATGCCCGTCGGCCTGCCCCTCATGGGTGTCCTCCCAACGCTCCTCAAGTACAACGTCACCGGCATGAGCCTCGTCCTGAACGCAAGTCAATTCGCCGGCCTCTGCAACCTCGCGATCTGGGTGAACGCGAACGTCACCGCCGACTTCGTCGATCCCTGCGAGTGCTGGACGCTCGACCGATGGCTGCGCGAGCGCCACGTCGTCTTCGACAACTTCACGCAGCACTGCGTTGTGCGAGAGAGCGGTGAGTGAGTAGGACGATTGTGAGGCGCTCACTGTGCGAACTTTCCTTTCTAGAGTGCGACTACAGCATTCCGCAGGAGGATATGGACTTGTTCACCTCCTGCAAGCAGGAGCATGCAGAGCAGGTGTACCAAGCGAAACTTAGCAAATCCCTGCTCATCAGCGGTTGCGTGCTGGGCATTCTCGTCATCGTCCTGGTGATCGTCGTGTGGAAATGGCGTCGAACAAGGCTACGCCAACGAAGAGCCAAACGGCAGATTGTTAACCATTTTGAGGACGCTGGAGACCACATGATGCCGCATAACTACTGAAACAATACTAACATGGAGATTGATTGATACCAAATATGTTACCATTTGCTTGAAAGAGCGATGCTTACCTATTTATTCAAATGTTATCTTGTATAAATAAGAATAGAAATAATATTTCACATCGTTAAAATCCGATTTAAGAAGACTGATTTTACTTTGTCTAGTGGGAACGAAATTGTCTGTTTATTACTTCAAATACTCACAGTTGTAGACTCTCAACAGATGTTTTGATGTTGATGATTGATTGTGAAGCTTCCTTCACGTGATCTCTACCGTGAAGCCCACGCGAAGATTCACTTTGCACGTGCCTCGAGTTGCCACCACATTAAACAGCGACGATTTTATGAAATATAACGACGATGTCCTCAGGGCTTTTCAGGAGCGGAGATGGCAGGCTTACGTTTGACATTTGTGATATCATTTGGGTGGATAGACATCCACATGGCATCTAACTGAGGTGTACCGGCCGTGGTAGTCGGAATGTGTTGCCGATGAGGTTGATTTGAAACCGTCCCGGGTGCAGCCCTGTTATTTACAGCTGCGTTGAGTTCGAGGAGAAGATGAAGTCATTAGCTGGGGAAAGTTGAATGTTAGGTGAGATGCTGAGTAGGAGAAAGATAATGAAGAGCCTTGCCGATAATCTGCATGCTGTGCATGTTGAGACGTAGCTTGTAGAACTTGTTCCACGTCAAGGTGCGCGCTACGTCCTTGCGGCTTTCGCCCCATGCGTGGTGTGCAAAAATGCTAAAAAGTATGTTAGAAACTTAATAAAATGGCCCCAAGTTAAGCATGTTTCTAACGCATTTACGAGATAAGCAGTCAAAATCAAAAAGTTAGCAGTGCCTAAAAGAATAACTCTTCATCTATTCGACAGAATAAAGAACACTTTTTTAAATTGGTTTCAGAAATGTGGACAAATTTATAACCCATGTTGACAACATTTTTAGAAATTGATCAATTTTAGATGCATTTTTAGAGCATTTCTGAGTATGCTATAAGTAACAAGTAAGCAGTGCTTATAAGAATAACATTTAATCTATTATGCACGATAAAGAACACTTGATTTATATCATTGGTTTCAGAAATATGGACAAATTTAAAGCGCATGTCCATTTTTAGAAATTGATCAATTTTAAATGCATATCCCAGTATACTATAAGCAACAAGTTAGTAGTGCTTGAAAGAGTAACTCTTCATTTATTAGGCACGATAAAGAACACTCAACTTATGTAATTGATTTCGGAAATATGGACAACTTTATAGCGCATGTTGTCAACATTTTTAGATGCAATTCCGAGTATGCTAGTAGCAATAAGTTAGCAATGCTTATAAAAAAATAACTCCTATACTATAAGAATCGATAAAAAACATTTAATTCATCTTATTGGTTTCTACTCTCAAATTTGCAATGTATGTTTTGAATATTCTCATAAAATTTTCAGCTTTGGACACATGTTAGGAATATTTCTGCAAGTACAAGTACATTGGAACTGCTTTGAAGGATAACTCTGTCTTTATTGAAACCAATCTTAAACATTCAAATCGCATATTCGCTTCCTGAAATGTTTTGTTTAGGTTAAAGCGTTGAAGTGCTATTATCTAGCATGTATATATATTATTGCATTTCACCCTCTCGGGCATCGCTACCTATTTTGAGGTTTATTGATCCTTTTCTTAGGGGGGATCAGTTCCTGCATTTTCCCGTGTTATATTTTGTGTGTGAGGGCTCTCCACTTTTCCCTATCTTACACTTTATTTTTCCAGTCTCTTATTCCTGCCTTCTGCATATCTTTCTCTACCTCTGCCTAGCATGTATTCATTAGCAATTTATATAAACTGATTCAGAACAATTCCAATACGAAATTAAACACAACTTCAAATACAAATATAAATTTAATAAATTTCTGCATATATGCTTATTACATGTAAATATAGTTTTTAACAAATTCTCCTCACTTACTTCTCTGAAACTGATAGCTAGTCAGTCTACAAACAAGAAGACAAGGTATTGGTGAGCTGCGTTTCAGATTTTGCTGAAATAGAAGTTGACTGTAAGAATGCACCATTTTCGATATGCTTGTCAGTTTACCTTGCGGAAAGTTTTTTGTTTATACGACCTACTTGCAACTGATTCAGTCAGCCCTTCAATCTTGACTTTGGGAGCTGGATATTGTATCCTTCTGCACGTGGAGGCCGAATGTTTTTCACTCGGCGAATTCTTCGCGCTGTTACTTTTTTTGAGCTTGAGAGCAACTTTGGTCGGAGTTTCAAAAGGTGACCTTTAAAAATAGCATTTGAACAAATCGGCAGATGTAACTTGTAATTGCTTACTCCTTAAGTGGTGACTGCACAGGAAATAGAATTCTAGTGTTTGAGTGATTACGCTTTGAAGAACACGGATCTAAATTCTCCTGTGATTTTTTGCGTTTCAATCTAAGACGTATAGGAACTTGAGTAGCTGGCTCAACCACAGTAGTTTGTAGTGGTACAGGATTTGTGGTAACAGAACTAATGCTTGCTTCATTCACAACCGTGTCAACCAGATTAACCACAGCACTAGATTTAGATGAACTTTCATTTTCAAACTTAAATCGTTTTGCAGCAGGCTCGTTCTCAGCCAATTTCTGATGTGAAGTATGTGGTGGCTCCTTTAGCTCCTTTACATTTGAGTTCTTGTCTGATTGTGAACTCAAATTGCTGATTGGCATTAAATCATATCTATCAGCTTCAGATAAGTCTGTCTGCTGTTTAGAACATGGGACTATTACTTCAGAATCATTCTCTTGTTTGGACAATTGTACTAGTTCCTCAGTATCACGAACTAAAGGAATACCAGTAGCACTGGGCGCAATTCGACTCTTTAGCAAACTGTTTACATTACTACAACTATTGCAAGCAAATTCAATGCTGCACTCTAGCACAGCTGTGCTAATCTCTGATGGGTATATCCAGCGTTGACCCAGTTGCTTAATTAGAGTAACTATCTTTTTCAAACTGTCAGTGTTTGGTTCGGCACCTGAATGTACTAAAATATGCTTCTTCAGCCCAGTGAAATCCTAATCAGTCAGAAATGCAGTTTATATTATAGAAATGGTATCAAAATTGTGAAACACATAATTTACCTGCTTGATAAATTCATGGGCATCAAATAACAATGTCTTCCCACCACATAAATCAATGACATCTTTGAGATTATGCTGGTCTTGTTTACTTTCAAAGATGAATACTTTATGTTTAAATAAGCTTCTGCGCTCATTTTCAACATCCATCTTAACAGAACAATCTGAAGTGAACAGTTGTGTAAGATATTCAGACTCCAATGGCAGCATCTCATGATTCTGAATACACTTCAAGCGCTTCCTGAAGTATTCAGGACTCACAATAGGTTGTTTCATGATGAGTGCACAAAGAATCTTTTTTGTCACAATCGTTTTAAAGCACACTACATGTGTGATACTTGGAATCCATTGCTTTACCACTGTGACCCCCTGATTTTGCATCAATGCATAAAACTCTTCCTTTTCCTCATTTGCTATGCCTGTGCATGTTGCAACCAACTTGATTGCACCAAGGCTAAATTTTACCATACCAAACTGAAGCTTTGAATCCACCTTTGCTTGGGACTCTTTACTTGACTCTAGTCGTACACCATCAATGTAAGTTCCATTTGCTGAGTTGAAGTCTTTCACTATAACATGCTCCAACTGCACAGTGATCATGGCATGCTTTCGACTGACTGACTTTTCCATTAATTTAATATCGCAATTATCTCGCCCAAGAATACAACTTTCGCCATTGCGTAGAAGATAGGTTCGTCCTACGATACAAGCAATTATTTATAAAGACTATGTGCTACGTAGTTTTGACTACATACCGGATTCTAAACTACGCAGGACAAACATGACTTGGGTCGGCTTTGGAAAAATTAAGTGATACAATTGTCAGCGTATGAAATCTTGGCAATAAAGTAAAGTATCCTTTTATTTGGCACTCTTTGCAACGCTTTTTTTTTATTCACATTCATTCGCAATTCATTTTTCAACCTTCCGCTCTTTATCCGCGCAACTTTTATACATAACCTCTCTATCATTCCGGTCGCCCGGATCGCCCTCTAGGGGTGCGTTCCGAAATGCACTCACAGTGCTCACAGCGCTCACAGTGCTTACGAGCGTTCCGAAATCGTTCACGGTGCTCACGGTGCTCACGCGTGCTTACGGTGC
>JAODFX010243449.1:0-12539 GCA_027580035.1 Dorylogaster longipes
AAAAAACTATATTAATTGAAAAATGTTTACGTGAGCATGGGGGAGGGGGTAAGAGCTTTGCTTACTTTTGCTGACAAGGGGGGTGGGGGGGGTAAATAAGTGTAATAAATCTGCTTACGTAATACTTGAACGGCCCCTTAGAAGATGAAATAGTTGTTAATGTTACACATCTATTACAATTTTGGTAGCATATGGTAGCATCGTTTCATGCCCGCAACCATGGCAACGCTGGCCATTCGATACAAACAATTTGTATACTCCGTCGAACCCTCATAACGTGACACACAATGGTTGAAATGCTAAGTAAATTAGGAATTTTCTTTGATGAAGTGGACAAAGTGCGTATTCTAGATCCGGAGGCAGCGTCCCAGACAAATGTGCTAAAAGATGAGTGCAAGATATACATAGACAGTGCGAACTTCTCTCCGACATTCTGAAAGGTGCAATATTACATTGGTTTTATTCGCAGAGATCGACGAGTTCCAAAAGATTATCGACAGTTTCATCACGCTGGTAGATAAGCTGGGCAAGGAGGTGGATAAGCAGAAGTTAAAAGCAATCAGTGCCAGAAATACGCTGCAAACGATGGAGAAGCAACGCGAGGTCGATCAGCAACAACTGCAAGCGCTCGTAGCCGAAAAGAGCATGGAGCTGGAGCGCCTTAAAAACCAGTTGAACTCGCTGCAGAAGACCGAAATGGAACAGCACGAAATACTCACGTCTCTAATGAACTACTAGCTTGACCAATGTCAACATTGTATGCATTATTAATGTGAATATTAGTAATCAATGGCGAAAGTGGCATTGAATACATGTGTACAACACCATCAGGTGTACTTATCACTTATTTGATTTCAACCCCGTTGCTGGTCGGTACCGGGTACTGAACGGCACATCGATTACGAACACGTCCGCATGACCATGGCCCGAATGCTATGCGCAATCTGCAAGACAGGCAGCAGTCTACTAATCTGATTCGCAAATGAGCGTGCAGTGTTTCCATTGCGGGTAATCACCAAAGATGTCTCGCAGTGGAAGCACGTGCAGTGCGCTCACGCTAAAAAGATGGCTGCCGGCGGAGAGTGATGAAATAGGTAAGTGTTTCATGGATTGTGCCAAAGTTCGCCAAGCCTCCGGCATCTTTGCCGATGTCATTGCAACTTTCCTCAACTGCAGTATGCTTGCAAACTCGTGTAGAAACACTTTGGATTCAGAGCATTTAATAGCGGTAAGTACATACTTTCCTACTCTTAAATGCACTAACGCTCTTCAATCAGAAACTAGAAATGATTGTGGAGGATTTTGACAAATTGAAGCAACGTTACGCAAAGTGTTACGACACACTGAGTGAAAATAAGCAGTGCAGTCCGTTCCTAGATATAAAAATTAAAATCTGGAAGGGCGCATTGACATTTGAGAAGCAAAAGGTCACATTCTACATTCAGGACTTAATTGGAAAGATTGCCCATCTTTACATTTACTATGGAGTGCCGATATTGACTCTCACATTTAAGTTAGTGCGTTGCTTAAATGGGTAATGTCAAATTAATAAGCTATTGTTCTTCCTTTTGAGGATTGCAAATGCCTTCAATGGCATGCTGAACTTTGACGAAACACACGAGCTGACTGACCCCGTGCTCATAACGCGGAACACATGCACGTACCTGCAACATCCGCAACGGAAAATATCGATCACGCGATTATTACAACTGTTGGCCTTGAACAGAGCCGAATTATGCGCGCACAAACTCATCGATTGCCTGCTGGAGACGTACTCATCCCATAACGATGCCAGTAGCAGCGTCAGTTGTGATGACTCGGATAATTCCAGCATGGAAATATACAAGTAAGTACGATCATGGAGCTGCAACAATATATTACAATTGTTTGTAACTGGATGAACCAGGGCACTGACGAATCACATGAGCGCTGAGGAACCACGTGATTTGCAGCGAAACTTAAAGAAATCAAAATGCGAATTAGACGTCGAGCAGGAGATTGCTAGGGAAATACTTAGTGGCTATCAGAAAGACGACTTCGCGCACTTGGAGAAACTCGTTGAATACGAGGAGCAGAACGTAGTGGATCTGCTCCGGGTGGCCGTGAGGACAACTCCGAGTATGCTCGGTCGTGATGGCATTAAGAAGCCTAAGAACGGCGGCGAGCCGCACGTGAGTCCAAAGGCGCTGCGGAAGGTGCTTGACTACTACGAAGAGATCCTCTGGGGCGAGGTGGGCAGCTACTTGGAGCACATCATTTTGTGGTGGGGGCCGTCGCCGCTGGCATCGCGCCTCCCGCACTCGTCGCAGCACCTGCGCGAGTGGATCGCGCAGTTTACGCCCACGGCGCAGATTCCACCCTTTATCGTCTCCACGCTGACCAGCCTTGCCGATGCGTTGGGCGTGCATGTGATGTCCACGTCGTGGGACCGCCTCTTCCGGCTGGGGCTTGTGCACGCTAGCGTGCGCAACGACCCGCTCACGGGGCAGCTGTTCGGCGACATGCTGCAAGATCTTGTGCACCTGTGCAACCAGTGCGAGGTGACCAATGAGTACGTGACTGGTGCACCTCTCGATGAACTCCCGCTGGTGGAGCAGATTCCAGTCTTGCACCGTCTAGGTAAGACAGAATACCCGCAATTTTCATATTAACAATGCATGCAATGTTGACGTTCGTCAAGAATTGAGAATGCAACGCTTGACTTGTTTGGTGATTACCCACAATGGAAACACTGCACACTCATTTGCGAATCAGATCAGTAGGCCGCTGCCTGTCTTGCAGATTGTGCATGACATTCATGTCTTGGTCATGCGGAGGTGTTCGTAATCGATGTGCAGTTCGGTACCCAGCACCGTCCTGCAACGGGGTTGAAATCAAATAAGTGATAAGTACACCTGATGGTGATGTAAAAATGTATTCAATGCCACTTTCGCCATTAATTACTAATATTCATATTAATAATGCATGCAATGTTGACATTAGTCAAGCTAGTAGTTCATTAGAGACGTGAGTATTTCGTGCTGTTCCATTCCGGTCTTCTGCAGCGAGTTCAACTGGTTTTTCAGGCGCTTCAACTCCGTGCTCTTCTCGGCTACGAGCGCTTGCAGTTGTTGCTGATCGACCTCACGTTGCTTCTCCATTGTTTGCAACGTATTTCTGGCACTCATTGCTTTTAATTTCTGCTTGTCCACTTCCTTGTGGACAGCAGCTTGCCCGCTAGCGTGATAAAACTGTCGATAATCTTTGGAACTCCTCCATTTCTGCGAATAAAAGCATTGTAATACTTCAGCACATCAAAACGAAGTTCGCATTCGTCTCCAAGCTCTAACTGTCTGAATTTTTTAAATAGATCATTCCGTACATACCACCCGCCTGTGGGCGGCATCCGAGACCAAGAAGCTCGCCAATGCTTGGAATGTCGCGTCTTTCTTTCGCATCACGCATTGTGACATCGTCAACTGCCTGCAGCACCTCACCAACATGCGGCTGGCCGATCATACGCTCGCGATTAGCAAGGGCGGACTCGACGTGCACGTGGAAGTGTGCGCCAAGATGCGCCAGAAGCTCATCTCGGAGGTGCAGGCGAACGTGCAGAAACTGCGCGAGACGACGGCGGAGTGCGTTGCGTGCCTGGCGGCCGTCTGCACGACGACGAGTCTCGCCCACCTGCAGATGATCTTCCCCAAGGCGACGCACTACGCTCGTGTTAGTACGGACGTGCCCAACGCTTACACGCCATACGTGCACAAGTACCTGGAGCGCGTGCTCACCCCCGTGCTGCGCGCGACCGAGGATGCCACCATCTGCAACATGATCCTGCGACTGATGTGCGAAGCGTGGCTGGACCACATCTACATGCACAAGGTGCACTTCTCGCATAACGGCGCCCTGCAGCTTCTGCACGACTTCGCCGGTGTCGGCGTGTGGCTGGCGCAGAACGCCGACCTCAACGACCACCTGCGGCTGCTGATGCTGGAGAACGAAGTGCTGCGCCGGTGCGAAGGCGTCGGTCGTCTACTACTGCGCAATCCCGGCGAAAAGATTAAGATGACCAGCAAACCGAATCGAGGAGGTGGAGATACACATTCTTCACCTGCAGCGGACACGAAAGAACTCATGCCCGCAGAGATGTACGTGCCCAATCAGGAGCAGTGGCTAGAACTACGAGCTGGAAAACGAAGATTTCCACTTCTACATCCGCCATGTTGTTCATAGCTCAGGTCAAGTGAAATATATATTTTACATACTTTTCATATAGTCATAATGTATCTTAAAAATGTATATACACAATCAAAAGAAAACGCTTAATTTACAAATTTACGCATTTCGAAACTGCATCGCTGCAATGCAATGCAATGTCATTGAAACTAGGAAGAAGAGTTGTATATAACAAAGCATCTTTGGTATAATTCCCGTCGTATTACAGCTTACACAGGGACTTGAAATGCGATGAAATGGAAAACGTTGATTGTCGATTGACACGACCGCGTACGAATGAGTGAATGTGATACATGAACGATAAGTGTGAACACAAAACTTGCCTGCTGCACAAAACAAACGCCAACTTAAATAATACTAGTTGCAATTAAATTAATCGATAATTAATCATATATCACATGTATTACGCTCAAGTAACGCGCATCGCGTTGTGCGCGCTACGTCTTGCTTTCGAACTTCTGTTGCAACGACGCGACGTTCGAATTCTTAACGGGGAAGATTTTACCTTTTGCAGCCGAGGTGCCACTTCCCGCAGTAGCAGCACCTCCGCCTCCAACCGCACCCATTGTTGAAGGAGTCAACTTGCTAGCCGATTTCCTCGTCTGCAGCGGTTTCTTAGCGCCGTTGAGTACGTCAGGCGGAGCTTTTTGCGGCGCAGCGCTCTTTGGAGGTGTCGAGCAGCTTACCAGGTCCGGACTGTTCGACGTGGTCTTCACGCCTCTTGAGCCCGAAATGACAGGCTTCGTTGATGGCGATGGTTTGTTCGATGCGACATTCGGCTTCGTGGCAGCGTGCGGTTTAGCAGTAGTGGCCGTCGTCGTCGTCGTCGCACTGCCGGCCGCCGTGTGCTTTGGTCGAGTGGGCGACGCCTTGCGATGTTTCAAGTTGCTCGGTGTGATCTGGCGGATGATTTGACTGCCTGGTAATGATGTTTTGGGCGTGTGGTGGATGGTGGCGACGGGTGGCTTAGGAGCTTCACGCACTGGCACCGACGTCGAGGTCGCGGTTGTTGGCGATGGTTTCCTAAAGGAGGTCAGAGCCTTCGCCTCAACCGCAGTGCTCACTGCAGGTTTCACCACGGGAGGAGTTGATTGTTTCGCCACGGTCACGATGGGATTCTCATACTTTGGCCGATTGACAGCCGACGGATGAATGTAGCCGCTTGACGTGCTACTTGCCGAATTCTCGTAGCCACGATTCATGTTGCTGTATTCGCCCTCCGCTGTACCCACGCTCTCAATCTCATGTTGCTCACTGGCAATGACCGGCGTGTTCTCATAGAGAGGTCCACCATCCGCAGCATGCTCGAGCTGCTCTTCTTCCTCTTTCGCTATATTGGCCAGCGCCCGCTGCTCCTTTTCCTTCTTCTTTCGCGCTAGGGTTGAGGTTGAGTAGATTGAATCAAAGTTGCGATTCTGAATCTCGGAGACGATCTCGCCCAGCAAGCCGAAACTCTCATTGCTGGTGGAGTTGCTCGCGTTCTTCGACGCCGGCGACTGCGGCGAGGTTAGCGAGCCCGGCGATGTTGGTGCGTCGTCGATGACAGCGTAGATGTTGTCGCTCGATGGCGATGTGCTCTCGCTGCGTGCAAGGGGAGCGGTGAGGCAGTCATCGTATTGATTCTGCGGCGATTGCATCTTTTGCTTCGGAGTCGCAGTGGTGGTGGTGGTATCCTGCAGAGTCTTCGGTGCAGGCGGTGGTGGGCTCTTCGGACGACCACCGATCATCATGCTCAGCGGCCGCTTTGACGGATCGCGCATTGAGCCGAAGCTTTGCAGCTTCGGCTTGGTCAGCGGCTCTGCAGCTTTCATGCTGTGCGATCGCGCAACGGGCTTGTCCGGTGAACGGCGTGCGATCTGCTGCGGAATCGGTGCGGAGATGTCGACGGTGCGCAGATCCTTGTCGTGCTTGGGCAGCTTAGGCGCTTTCTTCTCCGGCTTCAGGAAGGACGTAATGCGATGAAGTGTCGTTCGTTTCTCTTTGCTAGCTTGTGGTAGTGGAGGTGAGGGCGCAAACGTCACGTGGGGAACGTGGCCGGGCGCAAGCTTCACCGAGGTGTGTTCTTCGACTGAGGCGGGAGGCACAACGATGGTGGCAACAGAAGCAGCAAGGGTGGGCGGGGCAGGCGCGGTACGATTCGTACCCTCGAGTAGCACACTCACGGTGGGCGGCGCTTTTGGAGCGTTGCGCAGTGGACTAATGAGCTCTTTGGCGGTGCAGGTGGAGTTCTGCAGTGTCGGAGACGAGATGATCGGTCGCGGATGTGCACCCGGATTAAGCGGCGGTAGGGCAGGGGGAGGGTCGGGGCTGGGAGCGACCGTGCTCACCATCGCACCCGGAAGCACGCCACCACCAGCCGAGCGCACGCTCATTTGCTTGCGAACGCCAGAAACGACCGCCGCTGCTTTCGGCACTTGCGGCGCCGGTCGTACGACTCCAAGCGGCTTGCTCTCTTCGGACTTCGGCTGCGGCGGTTTCTTGATCGGCGTGAGCGAATAACCCTTGAACTGGCCGAAAAACTCGTCCGCCGGATGCTCGGATGAGAGCAGCGAGTGATTATCCTCGGCTACCTTCTTCGGGCTTTCCGGCGAAAACGGCGGACTGCGCGACTTCGGCGGTGACTTTTGCCTATAGGAAGAGAGAAGCAAAAAAGCCTATTTTTATAAAGCGTCCATTGGATTAATAGGTTAATAACAGTAAGCACAACAAGCGAAACAGAAACCAACACAAATCGGTTAGAAATGATTACGAAACAAAGCGAAAAGCAGCAATACGAAACAAGCAACCAAACAAGCACAGTGCAACTTAAACAAAAGCTGTCGGGTGGTATCATAAAAAGAATATAGGTGTTATTTTCGTGCTTATTATTATCATAATTATCATTTGGTTTATCAGTAAGTATTAGAGAAAATAATCGATTGAACGGAAGAACAGAGTATCGTTAAAATTCGTTAACATTAATGTTGGTATCACATTATTTGATTTCCTGACGTATTGCTTTCATGCAGCTATAGAGATCTCTCCTCACTAACTAGCGCAAACGCACAACACATGACTCGAAACGTGTTTTCAAAAATTATCGCCTAGAATTTGTGAACAACTACACAGACAATCGCTTAACAAGGAAGTCATCATTTAAGTGGCACTTTTGCGAAGTTTTTTTTTGTATAGTTGTACGTATGGTCTTTGACCGCTACTTTCTAAAACTAACTGAAGGCAAATCGCTTGTACTATCGTCGTTGCTGAATTTGGCTATGTGCATTCGCACGTTGCCGGCGCCAGTGGGCGGGGCCGAAGGCGGGGGCGGGGGCGGGGCCTCCCGATGCGGCACCCGTATTGGCACGGTGCGCTCGGCGCAAATGCCCTGATTCGTCGTTGAGACGAGCGCCGGCGGGCGAATCTCGAGCGCGCGGAGCTTACGCCCCCGAGGGGCGCGGCGTTCACGGTTAGTGTCACGCGGAGGGCGGAGAAGGCGTCCGGAGGCGGAGGACGGCGGTTGTTGCAGCTGCTGCTGTTGCTGTTGTTGCACATGCTGCGAGACGGTCGCAACCGGCGTCGTCATCGTCTTACTACCCACACCACCACCGCGTGCGAGTGCACACTTTAACAGAACATGTTTTACGTACGTGGCGGGCGACTTCTTCCAGGCGGGCGCGCCGCCGCCCACGTTGTGCCGCAGATAGTAGCAGATGAAGCTAACGATAGCCACAGTCGGCACGGCGCCGAGGAAGAAGATGAACATCGCCGTCACAACGCCGCGATGACCTGCACGATCACCCTCCGCATGAGCTTCGTTCGTCCTGTGCGAGGACTGCACAACTTACCGCTGGGATCTTCGGCAGGTCCGCTGTCGGCGGAGCCACCTGGACCCGGGTACTCACAGTCTGGCGGCGCAAAGCCGTTCTTGCAATGGCAGTGGCCCATGCTGTTGCATACTCCGTTGCCGTTGCAGTTGTTTGTGCAACCGCCGAGTGACGTGCGCAGCGAGTCGACCGCCATGCACTTCTGGTTGACGCACATCTTGCCGTCGCCACAGCGTGCGCCGTCCGGCGCCAGGCCAGGGTCAACTTGGTTCAGGCCGAGGTCGACGATCGCCGTGCGGCATGGGATGATCGATCCCTTCAGGTTGATAAAGCTGTGCGACAAGATGGCGACCGATTCCATACCGAACTCGAGGCGCTCGTTGAGGTGCTTGCAATGAAGCATGCCGCACAGAACATTTCTGCAAATGCGAAAGAGATTAACGGCTAGATGAGCGCCATTCGCCGCACTTACTCATCGTTGCAGCGAAAGTATGATTGGTTCAGCTTGTTGTAGCCGCAGTTCCCATGACGCGTGCCCTTCGTGTTCATTTTATAACACTGCTCGTCGGAGGACTTGCCCGTGTTGCCCCAGAGGAGTTTACATTGGTCTGAGCGCGTGCGACAGAAGCCGTGGTAACAGTAGGCGCGGCCGCCATCGCACGCCTCCGTGTCCATTTTGTAGATGTCATCGGGGCAATACTCGCTCTGGCCGGTGCAGTACTCCGGCAGATCGCATTCGTAGTCCGCCGAACGGCACATGGTTCCAGCATTCTTCGGCATGCATGTCTGCAAAATGCCCCATGTGCATGTGGAGAAGCGGGGGCTGGTGCTGCTGCTACTCACCGCAAGATCACAGCACTCGCCGGTGGCGCAACTGGCGTTCGCGTAGAGCATGCACGCGGTGGCGTTGCAGCAGGTGTTGTCGCAATGCTCGGGCAGGCCGCAGTCGCATTGCTCACCCGGCTCGACGAAGCCGTTGCCGCACACGGGGCTGTCGAAGAGGCGAGCCGGTTTGTTGCGCAGACAATAGTCCATGCCATGCTCGAACGCCAGCGCAAGGTAATCCAGGCTGCACGACGACCAGTGCGTCGGTGGCACCGTCGAGCTGCTCGGCGCCATGATGCAGCGCTCGTCCGCGCACGTGCACTCGTTCGTGTCGTGCTCCATGCCGAAATTGTGGCCCATCTCGTGCGCGACGGTCGTGGCGACCAGCCCCAGGACATTCGAGTGCTCCGTATTCACGCCACCCGAGTACTCGTACGTGCAGATTGGTCCTTTCAGCGCTTTGCCAACAACACCATTCTCGAATGTGAACTTCCTGTCAACAAATATTCACAACGGTAACTGTCAATTCATGAATGCATTAATAAAATTATGCACTATGTGTATAAATTGCACCTACGTTAGCAGTTGCGCATTATCGTTGGGATGCTCCTTGATGAGCTTCTCGCGGCGATAATGAAGGAAGTTCGTCAGCGTGACGTCGCCATTCGATGAGAAGACGATCTCGTCGAAGTCCGTCCATATGACGACGCCTACGAGCGCAATGTAGATGTTGAGTGGCGAGTAGAGCTGCAAGTAGGAGAAGAAACGAGGTTGCGATAAGGCCGGCAGAGAGGCGCGGCATCCGCCGGATGCAGCGAGAGGGCGCACGCACCGCGTTGATTATGTTGGCAATGTCCTTGCAGTGCTGCTCGACGACCTTGACGTTCTCGTCCAGCTCCTTGAACTGCCGATTGTCGACGACGAGCACCAGCTCGACGTAGCGCGACTGCTTGTTGGCGTTGTATGGTCCCCGCACCAGCGTCTCCGTCGTGCTCCTCTTCCGCTACAACCCAAATCATTTAGAATAACATCTTCCGGCTTCACCCAGTGTCGCATACCCGTAATATCTTATTGTAATGGACAGCCATCGCGTCCTGATCATCCTCGACATCATCTCCATCAAGCTGGTGTCCGCCCGCATAGCCGCAGGTGCGATTGATGGAGGGGGCGTAATGGGCGTGCCGGTAAGCACGTTGCTCGCCGTCGTGGTGCTCGACGTAGTGCAGGTCCGCCCCGTCGAACACGGCGCCGCGTAGCACGTCGCCGCACGTCGACAACGCCGCCCACGAGCCAGGGCGGTCGCGCACCCGACCATTGTACTGGCACAGTTCAACGTCGGCGGCGCTTCGGGGACGGTAGATAACCCGCGGCACGCCGCCTCCGTTCGCTTGCGTGCGTACGAAGTAATCGCGTGGCAACAAAGCGTCGTTCAGCCGCAGATCCAGAAGGAAGCGCTCATTGTCAAGGTCGTAATCGATGGTGATATGCTGCGCATGGCTGCCACTCTGTAACCAGACAAAAGTCATTAGTAACGTAATGCAATGCATAGAATATACCAACAAAAGAATAATTTGTAAATTTTCTTAAAGTAACTTGGGAGCCAAATTCAAACAATGAACAAAAGCTCTAAAATTTTATCATAAGGTTTATCACAAAGCAATAAACTCATAAATTTTTCCAGATTTTTCGCCTGTTAGTTTTGGAGATTTAGAGATTCAGTCGCAAAATAAATAATGATGGAAATGTATGAAATAGTCAAAACTCATTTCACATATCGGTAAAAGAATAAATAATGTTTTTTAAGTTTGCTTTTTTAGTTTGTCTTGTTGATTTCTCAGATTTCAGTGAAAAAAAGAATAAAACAAGTATTTCAGGTAGACATGATTTCTTCACAATTTCTTACATAACGCGCGGGAATTTACATTAGGTAATTCACCAATTTCGGATATAATCCAATGCACTCATATTCCGAGGACATTTTAATTTTTGCCCTTTTTTGTAAAAAAATTAGACAAATTAAATGGGGTGGCAATGGGTAAAAATTCACGCAAATGGGGAAGGGATGGGGATTTAACCCATGCCCATTTCTACTCCCAAGCCACCTTAAGGACGTTCCGTAGTGTCAGCGTTGGGAAGAAGAAAAGAGCGCGAGGAGGTGGCAACGTAGTCACGTAGCCACGTAGCCCTGGGATGTTTGAATGACTTGAAACATATTATTCAAAATGAAAACATAGGTTAATATTTTTTTATAATAATGTAATTTTAGTTCATAAAAACTGCTTAAAATTTGAATGTTTTTTCATACACTCATTGGACATTTTTGAATTGCGCGCCAAAGGGTATATTGCCAGCTCCTCAATTCCGTAATTATTTTTGCCCATTTTCTAGTCGACAAAATTATTGGGGATCTTTGAAATTTTCCTTAAGTATACTTATAGCAAAAAACTATAATTCAATGGAAAAATCTAATATCCAACATTATTCAAAAAGCGCGTGTGTTAAAGTGGCGTTAATAATAATATATAAATCAAATAAAAATAAAATGAAACATTAATTTTATCGAAAACGATCTAGTGAAACAATCAAAAATTTTACGTGCCATATTCTATTGGAACGTTCTTAACCTAGCATGAACTAAAACACTATAACATAATTTAACATAATTCAATTCAACTTTCTACCCACGAGTTGGCTTTGTAATTGAAAAGAAAGGAAAAAAAACTAGCACCAAATTAACTTTTGTTGAATGCGTGTGCCGCTGGCCGACAACAAAAACAATCGACGTCGGTTTGGTTTCCTGTGGTTCGGCGGCGCATCGGTCAAGCTCGGCAAACAACGTCGCTGTCGTCCATCACCGGCGCCCAGCGAACGGAAGGACGAAGTGCTGGACCGGAACACGGGCGACCGCTGCGCTGCACCGCACACCGCTAATCGCAGTCGAGCGTGCAAACACACAGCGCAGCGGCGTGTGCCCATTGAACACGACGACGACGACGTCTCGTCGCCCGCTGCGACGCCGATTTATAAATAAATAGAACGCGACCGTTGACCTGCGCCCACCGTCGTCGTCGCACTGCTGCTGCTGCGCTCACTTACCTCTTCACGTGTGCTCGTAATCTGTCGCTTCTCTCGCCCATGATAGATCCTGGGCGTGAGCGGAGCGTACTGACTAAATTCGTTCGTGGTGGCTGGACGTGTACCGCCATCTGCAAGCAAGACCAAACAATACCGACGTCAAACAATTGAATAGCGGCCGTCGCAACCTTCTGCTACTTTTAGTATGCAGCATCTGTCGCTGCCGCTGTTTCAACCAATGGCCGTACTAGGTTAAACTACGTATTCAATGAGCAACAATTGTTTCTAAAGTCTGTTTCAAAATCTACGTGTTGTAATGTTGTTTCTGTAAACACTACGTGTTTATCGGTATGTTTCGGCGCTCCCGACTTCCGGCAGAGAATATAGAAACATTTACGTGTTGTTTCAGAAACTGTGTATCCCAAACATTGTTCCTCAGTGAATACGTGGCGTCAATTTGGCGCAAATTTAAAAGCACACTATTCACAGTACGTTGCACTGTCATATAATGGAGTCCGAGTGCCCTAGTAAGAAATTTTGAGAATGTTTATCAACTCCGTTTGATCTGATTTGTTGTCACTTTTAAACTATTGAGCCTCAAAGTAACAAATTTGAGCT
>JAODFX010243560.1:0-12538 GCA_027580035.1 Dorylogaster longipes
TCTATTGCATGCTTCAAGAGATGCTGGAAACACATCAGTTCACAACGAAATTTTAGCTACAGAAGAAGAACTTCGAGAAGAAGGTATAATTCAATAGTATTCCGAGAGAGAGAAGTATAAGCCCAATAGATTTTTAACTAAGTGGAAGCAAGTGTGAACAATATCAATGAGTATTAATAAATTTGGAGAATCAAAGCATAAGCGGCGAAGCGGTATTATTCAAGGACCGATTAACATTGGATTTAAATTAACAAAAACAGGTGATTTTGATGTTGATTATAAGCGATTGATTAACGTAAACCTGCCAGAAGACGATGGTGATGCCGTTTCGAAAGCATATGTTGATAAAGTATTAGATAAACAGCTTAAAACCCTTGCAAATGAAATAGCAAATATAAAGCATAGCAATGAGATATGGAAGTTGGAACGTGATCAAGAGATGCAGAAATTAGTGAATTACACAAAAGACTTGCACAAATTTATTGCACAGGTAAATGAGCGTCTGCAAGCGAATAATCTCACAAAAATTCCTTTAAGTATTACTGCTAGTTTATAATGAACGTGAAGTTGTCTAGCACAGCACGCGAAGACGTCATAAACGAGTTGCATAAGCCAGCTAGAAAAAATTATAATCGTCGTCATACTATTTTACATGGTATCGATGACCTGTGGCAAGTTGACTTGGCCGAGTTTCAAAAGTTTAGTGCACAGAATAAAGGATATAAATTTATACTTGTCATAATTGATTGTTTCTCAAAATATGTGTGGACAATTCCGTTAAAAGACAAATCTGCGTCAAGTATAGCAAATGCATTTGGTCACTTATTTTCACATCAGGCACGTAGACCAAATAATCTACAAACCGACCACGGCAAAGAATTTTACAATAAACAGTTTGAGAAAATTATGCAAACACATAACATTAATCATTATTCAACATATTCAATACTTAAGGCGAGTATTGTCGAACGTGTGATACGAACATTAAAATTATTTTTATCCAAAGAATTTACACGAAATGGAAATGTTAAGTGGGTAACAATTTTAGACAGAATTACCGCAATGTATAATAGCCGAAAACATAGAACAATTCAAATGAAACCTTGCGAAGTTAAAGGTAAATTAATTGAGAATCGATTGCTGCAAACTGTGTATTCTAGGATTAAAATTGCCGATTTTGCTAAGTACAAAGTTGGAGATGTTGTGCGTATAAGCAAACAGAAAGCTCTTTTCGAGAAAGGTTACACAAGGAATTGGAGTACAGAGTTATTTACGATACGAGAAGTGAAAATCAGTCACCCAATTACTTATTTGTTGAAGGACTACAGAAACCAACCAGTTCTCGGCAGCTTCTATGAACCTGAATTACAAAAAGTCAAACATAAAGATTTATTTTTAATAGAGAAAGTTATCCATACGAAGGGATCGAAAGTTTTTGTTAAATGGCTTGGTTTTGATAACACACACAATAGTTGGGTAAATAAGACTGCAGTTTTACAATAAAATTATTTCTGGAACAAATTAAGACTATTCATTCGTAATACGACGTGCATACATTTATAAAAACTAATATTCTGGGTGTGTTGAAACGTGTTCGAATCTTGCACCGAGCGTGCCCCAGATTCAGGCAGGCAGGTAGTCAGGAAGCGTCTAGACAAAACATTACGCCGCCGCCGCCGCGTTGCCAGCCGCAGTAGGCGAATGAGACCTTAAGCTGGATTCTGTGCGTGTCCAGATCGTAAACACAAACTTACACATTACGTCATCCCCGCCGCGTTGCTTGCCATAGTAGGCGAATAAGAGCATGAGAGTGAGCTGTTAGTCTAGATTTGTTCGTTGATCGGTGCAGACGTGTAACGCAACCAACCAACCAAAAGTGATGGAGTGCAAACCGTTAACAAGAAGTGCTGTCAAAAGGAAGTGTGCGTCGAAGCAATTGCTGCATGCTGCTGCAATCCCGATCCAGTCGCAGACGAAGGCACTCAGCGAGATGCATTCTGCAGAAATCGCGGATGAAGAAAATACGATTCATGAGGCGCAGGAGGACGTCGATAAGGCCTATGATATCGAGGAACTGAACCGTGTAAATGAAATGAAAGAACATCATAAGTTTATCACACTCTCTTCTGTACCAATGAACAAATTACTTAACATTACGGAATGGAGGTTGATTAATACCAAGTATGGTAAAAAATTGGTGGTCCAGATTAACAACGACAAACAGCTCGTTTTCTTGCCTGATCGTTATTCTCGCATGTATTGCACGGATGCCGACGTGTCACGTCTCAACTGTAGTCAGGTAGCACTAGTATACCATGGAATGAAACCAATCGGTGATAGTAGACGCACACGTCATGATCTTGAGTTTGTCAAATGGTGAGTAATCCAAACATTGTAAAAAAAAGTACTAGTTTTTGCATGTGTATTATCAGGTAACGCAATGCTACAGTCCAGCAATCAACGTATCTTATATTGTATCTTGTATTGTTTCTTATATTGTAATAAATAAAAAAAAACAAGTGTTCTAAGTTGAAAAAGATATTGTTTTTATTGTATACAACTTGTCTATCAGCGTCTTTTAAGAGACAGGTGCTTCATTATTACAACTTGTTTGTTGTTGTATGTGTCTTGTATACAGCTCGACTTGTTTGCGCGGAGACAACTGTTGTTTCACAGGTGTTGTTCGAGTTATCGTCGTCGTCGTCGTCGAGTTCACGAAGTTACGGGGTTCACAGCGTTCAAAGTAAGTTCCCCACGCTCGAACATAGGTGCCCACACTTAAATTACAGCTTCCATCCATCGTTGGTTCCACCAGATGATCATAGACGGCGCCACTTGAATTAGACGAATATTCAAATTTCCCGCTCATTAAAACACTATGTATATTAGGTTTTGAAGCACCCTGTATGAAAGGTGGGAGGTGGGATAATTCTCGCTATCAAAATGGCCACCTTAGCTACCAAAATGGCCACCTTAGCTACCGAAATGGCCGCCTAAGCTACCCAAATGGCCGCCTAAGCTACCGAAATGGCCGCCGCTACCCAAATGGCCGCCTAAGCTACCGAAATGGCCGCCGCTATCAAAATGGCCACCTTAGCTACCCAAATGGCCGCCTAAGCTACCGAAATGGCCGCCGCTACCGAAATGGCCGCCTTAGCTACCCAAATGGTCGCCGCTACCAAAATGGCCGCCTTAGCTACCCAAATGGCCGCCGCTAGCAAAATGGCCGCCTTAGCTACCCAAATGGCCGCCTTAGCTACCAAAATGGCCGCCGCTATTAAAATGGCGATTTTACGAAACACCCTGTATATGTAAAATTTACGAAACACCCTGTATAGTTGACCTAGGTCATGGAGGAGGAGGTGGAGGAGGAGGTGGTGGAGGTGGTGGAGGTGGAGGAGGTGGAGGTGGCTGCAGAACTCTCACTATTTATCTACTGATGTATTAAGTGAAGAACAAGACACGCCAAAGACGTCGCAGCAATCAAACGAAGCGCCAAAGCCTCCACCAATATTTGTCTATGGAGTGCAACAAATCAAACCTCTAAATGAATTGTTAGATAAAATCGCTGGAGAATACACATCCAAACTAATTGGGAATACCCAGGTAAAAATCCAGCTAAAAAGTGCCCCTAGCTACAAAACCGTAATAAACTCACTAAAGGAGAAGAATACGGAATTCCATTCGTACAAGCCTAAATGCGAGCGCTCCTTCAAAGCCTTCATCAAAAACCTACATCACGACACAGATATTGATGAAATAAAAACGGCCTTAGAAAACGAGGGCCACTCGGTTAGGAACCTATGGAATGTGAAACACAGGGCCACCAATAAACCCTTGCCAATGTTCATGGTGGAAATCGAACAAAAAGATAACAACAAAGATATTTACAAAATAGATCACATTGGTCACTCAATCATAGTTATTGAACCTCCACGCAATAAACGTGAAATCCCCCAATGTGGAAATTGCCAACGCTATGGCCACACGAAGGCATATTGCAACCGAAGGGCGCGATGTGTTAAATGCGATGGCGACCACGGCACCAAAAATTGCCCCCGTCCTGCTAATGTCAAGAGCAATGATGTGAAGTGCGTATTATGTCAAGGAAACCATCCAGCCAATTATAAAGGATGCGTCGTATATAAGGAAATTCAAAAACGCAAATATCCCCAACTGAGGCCTAAATCAAACCCACAACAAACCCACGAAGTAAGGGAAGGTACATCCTTCGCTAATGCAACTGCTAACCAAACATCAACGGCGGAACCGGTACCTAAAGAAATTATAATCCAGCCAAACCACCACGACCTTGACGAATTAAAGCAAATGATGAAATCCTTAATGCAGCAAATGAGCACCATGCTAAACTTGCTTACCTCTCTTGTCACAAATAAGAAATAATGGCTACCACTAACATTGCATTATGGAACGCAAATGGTCTTGGAAATCACATCCAAGAAGTTAAGTATTTTCTTACTGAGCATAATATTGACATACTATTAGTTGCAGAGACCCATTTCACAAACAAAAGCTTTGCAAAGATACCTAATTACAATCTATACTACACAAATCACCCAAGCGGAGCAGCCCATGGAGGCACCGCTATAATTATAAGTAGTAAAATAAAACATTGTGAATTAGAAAAATACCAAAAGGAATATCTACAAGCAACATCCGTATCAGTGTACTCGAACAACGAAGTAATCAACATATCGGCTGTTTATTGCCCCCCAAAACCAAATACTAAAATGAGCCATTTTGAAAACTTCTTCAGCAAACTAGGGTCAAAATTTATTGCAGGTGGTGATTACAATGCCAAACATACCAACTGGGGGTCCAGACTCATCACCTCCAGAGGAAGGGAAATAATGAAAACAACATACAAACTTGGCCTTGATGTAAGATCCACCGGCGAACCGACATACTGGCCAACGGATACAAAGAAAATGCCGGATGTAATAGACTTCTGCATAACAAAGGGTGTGCCGATAAAACAACTGCACATGAAATCCTCCTTGGAGCTATCCTCAGATCACAGTCCGATAATTGTAACCTACAAACGACATTACGACCCGAAACCGCAAGTACCAAGGCTCTCAAACAAATGCACAAACTGGGACCAGTATAGAGAAGATATTAAAATAAACCTCAGATGTAACAGACCGCTACAAACAGTCAATGATATAAATGAGGCAGTTGAGCACCTAACAACAACAATACAAGAGGCCGCATGGAGAGCAACGCCTAATACAAGCCCCTCAATAAATCAGCGTCATCTATGCCCCAACAACATAAAAGACGCGCTCGCACAAAAACGCAAGTTACGCAAAAAATGGCAACGAACAAAACACCCAGAAGACAAACGCAAGTATAATAAATCCACTAGAGACCTAAAATTTTTAATTTTAGATGACAAAAATGCATCAATAAGGAATTACCTCCAAAAACTCTCACCCACCAAAGCAACTGACTACTCGCTTTGGAAAGCTACACGCAGCATCAAACGCCCAGCTCAATTCAAAGCCCCAATAAAGATGGAAGATGGAAATTGGGCGAGAACAAATAAAGAGAAATCGGTCGAATTTGCGAGATACTTCAGAAATGTCTTTAAACCACATGCTACAACATCCCAGCCTAATGAGGAAAAGTTCATGGATGAAACAATAGGCACCAAGATGGATGGTGCAAAACCAAACCCTATCAAAATGAACGAACTGCTTACAATAATACAGAGGGAGGTTGCCCAAAGGAAAGCACCAGGATACGACTTGATAACAGGTCAATTAATTAAAGAACTGCCCAAAATTGGATTCCGACTTATCCTGATCATATTTAACTCAATTCTTAGAACGGGCAATTTCCCGGACCAGTGGAAAGTAGCCCAAATCATACTAATACATAAACCAGGTAAACCGCCAGAATTGGTATCATCCTATCGCCCGATTAGCCTCCTGCCAACTCTCTCCAAAATATTCGAGAAACTGCTAGTGAGACAACTGCTTCCAATATTAAGTGACAGAAAAGCTATACCAGATCATCAGTTTGGTTTTAGAAGTAAACATGGCACTATTGAGCAGGTAAACCGAGTAGTGAAAACAATAAACGACGGGTTCCAACAAAAGCAGTACTGCTCTGCAGTCTTCATCGATATAAGCCAAGCCTTTGACAAAGTCTGGCACCACGGCTTATCATACAAAATCAACAGGGTGCTACCTAAATATTATGCAACACTACTGCAGTCCTACCTCACAGCACGATGGTTCCAGATCAAAATTGACGACGAGATCACCACGTTGCAGCCTATCAAATCGGGAGTACCTCAGGGAAGTGTACTTGGACCTCTACTCTATCTAATATATACCGCAGACTTCCCAACTGCACAGAATATAACCACAGCAACCTTTGCAGATGATACTGCATTATTGGCCCTGGACAGCTGCCCAGAGGCGGCCTCACACCGGTTACAAGAACATTTACACAAAGTTGGAAAATGGTTAAAACTCTGGCGTATAAAAGCTAATGAACTGAAATCCACACAAGTAACCTTTACACTTAGAAAAGGCAGCTGTCCTCCAATTAAACTAAATGGTCAAGAAATACCACAAGCAGAGAGCGTTAAATATCTTGGTATTCACTTAGACCGCAGGCTCACGTGGAAAACTCACATTTGGAACAAAAGGAAACAACTAGACACAAAACTGAGAACCTACTCCTGGATGCTAAGGCGGAAATCCGAAGTCTCTACAACAAATAAGTTGCTCATTTACAAAACAATATTAAAGCCTATATGGACATACGGAATACAGTTATGGGGATGTGCCAGCAGCTCCAATATCGAGATACTCGAACGTTTCCAGAGCAAGATTCTACGACAAATCGTTGCAGCCCCCTACTTTGTCCCAAATTGGGTCATAAAGAATGATCTCCAGATTCATACTGTAAAAGAAGAAGTAACAAACCACATATTCAAATATAAAAACAAAATAGATAACCATCCAAATAAACTGGCCAAAAAACTGATGACTGAAAAAGGAACAAAGAGGCTGAAAAAGTGTCAACCCACAGACCTCCTTACGAGATTCAAATAAACGCTGATACCCTGAACCTAATACTACTCTCTTCGTAAGTCAATTAAAGGAAAATGAGTATTGTCGCTGGATAATAACTCAACACAGGACATTTTCAAATATCAAACAATTTACTTATTATTGCTGTACAATAGATTGTAAATAAATGGGAAGTTAAAAAAAAAATTATGCGAATTGCGAATAGAAGACGCATTGTCAAATAAAGCGTTCCACAATTATCTTAATTTGATTTGTCAATAATTTGTGAAAACCAGTTTATTGACTTTAACAATAGTTTACCTATGGAAAGCCCGTTTCTTTCATTAATGATTTGTTAGATAATCTACAAATTCATTAAAAGTACTAAAATTTAATAATTACCAAAAATAATAATACAATTACAAAAATAAAACTATTACCATAACGTGGTAGTCAGTTTGCGGACTCTATTTTACAGACATCGAATGTTTTATTATTATTTTAATTTTAATACATTAAATATTTCATCATCAATAAATTAACATTTTTTTATTGTTAGGTTAAAATGATCTAAATATTACAATGATTATATAATGTGTGTGTGGGTGTGTGCCTCTGTATGAACAACAAAGTGAACAAAATGTTGACGAGCCCGTACATCCTGGTTCTCCAAATTTTATATTTTTTACATTAATAAAATATCGAAATTTTACTTGGTTTGAAAATTTAGAATATCATCGTACTCAGATTGACGTTTTTTATTTTCACATTGGGGGTTGTTTACCTTGATTTAAACAACTTGTATTTAGATATACAGTAAAAACTGTTTAATTGTTTAACTAAACAGGTGGCCAAAGTATGCAAATATTTTTGGAAACAGGTATGTTAAAATATAAGGTATTGCAACAAAAATTATAAATCAATACCAATAAATTAATAAATTTTATTTACTGATGAATATAGAAATAACTTAATACATAAATGGGAATAGTCTCAAAATCAAATATTAACCTGCTTGCTAATGTAGAGTATCTGTAAATTTGAATTTTTAATTAAATTTTAAATTTAAATTTGTATTACCACTAATAAATTAAATGCAAGAAAGTAAATAACATAACCCAGACTTAATGTCTTTGATTGGCTCGAATTATTGCAAAGGCCAACAGAGAGAAATATAAAAGATGGTTCGACTGCCAACATAGACAGGTGCCCAACATATAAAGCTGGTACCTAAAGGGATAGGCTTTTTTTTTGTTTCCTTTCTCAGGGGCACTCAGCGTTCGCCATTGTACCCCTATGTTTCCTCGCTTCTTACGCATCCACACCTCAGCCGTCCCTCTGGGTATGGATAGCGTCTTGTCCTTGTGCTCATTCTTGGATAGAGGAATGAGGGTAAGATTGAGATGGGTTGTAGGGGAGTAGGAAATTTACCGGCATTTGCCCTAATGTTCCGAGATTCCCCTGAAGGACTCGGAACAGTGTGAGTCACTGAGTGTTCAGGACTTTTACCGTCGCCACTCACTCTCCTACCAGAGCTATCTAGCTCGGTGTAAATAGGTTGGCTTACATAAAAACTAAATGGGAAATCCACTGAAAGTGGTCCAAAATACTGTAAATAGTGCATTTTGTTGTCCATATCATATCCTCACTACGTTGCAAAGTTGCTTAAATTCATCATTAAAGCTCAACTCACTTCATTAGATATCTTATCTTACTCTGGTTGATTACTACTAAGGATGCAAACTATATAAAAATATCGATATATCGATACCGATGTATATCAACATGCATTATCTATAACGATAATTTTTTTCTGGAAAAGATTAATAAATAGGAAAATGAAATAACTTTTTGGAGCGAGGCTGAAATTGTGAGACGAAGGAGCGAAGGGACCGGGGTTAAGCAACAGACGAGTTCCAAAAAAACTTTACCCTCGTGGTACATACAAACTTTTATTGCCAACCGCAAAAGTGTAAGTTCTATCACCTCTTCTCATGTTTCTAACTTAAATTCGCAGTTTTCTGGGTTACAGACTTAGTCCGAGTGCTCTACCTTTCCTCGTACACTGCGACCGATGGTTTATTTTGCTGGGACGCGTGTCAATGCCTGGCAGGTTCAATCTGGCTTGTGCTAAAGTAACGCATGCGCACAGAAGGTGTGCTGTCGACTCCTCGACCGTCCCGCAGTGTCTGCACGATGTGTCCGGTTCGTAGCCTCGTTAACAACGGGATATTGGTTCTCTCCAATTTGAGGGCGTCGTAAGCCATGCTCCCGTCGGCAGCAATCAGCATTTTTGCTCCCATGCATAAATTTCCTACCTTATTGTGGTCATAGGTAACCCACATATTGGCTCCGGTCCGATGAAGGTCGTGTTCGTGGTCCTCTTAGCAAGTTCGTCTGCGTTCTCGTTGCCATCCAGGTTTGGCGCGGGCACCCATGCCATGAGCGTAGTTTTGCACAATTTTATCGTGCTGCTCTTTATCTGGACAGACATCAATTGCTTCAGGGCTGTTTTGCTGCCTGAAAATATATATTTGCTCACCTGTATCGCGATGACTTCTGCCTGCAGCATCGAAGGAGTGGTCCCCGGAATCTGCAGCGTGGGCCTTGCCAACTGTTGCCAGACACATAATTTTACCCAGTTTTGGTCTAGTCTTTTCGATATCCGGTTTCGTGATTTTATTAATGAATATTGATAAGTATAGATTTTTTGGACATGAATATCTCGGATATCGTTCAGCATTTGATTGTCATTAAAATTCAAAAAAGAAGAATTTATTTATATTAGAATGCGAGTTACTAGTAATTTATTCTATTCTCTTCTCATTGTTCAATTGATATTTTCTTATGGCGAGAACACTTTGAATAGTATAGATAATTTTTTTCCTATCAAATTCCATGTTCATAACTTTAATATAATACGTATATTAATCCATGTATCGCAGAAATTTAACTTCACGAGGGTATACATTTTGTTGTTTTCTTTTGGTTTTATGGATGCAATTTCTCCATCTCTTTTACTTAAAATCTCCTAAATTCTTTCCTTATTTCTTAAAATAAAATATTGATTTTGCTAAATATTTAAAACTATCCTTTCGGTTTTTATCATACGTATGATCGGCCCTGCAATAGCCTTCCCTTTTTCTCTTTTATACTTGTAATGATTTGACATTGTAAGAAAACATTAATGATCATAAATCACTTGCTTCATAATGATCTGTCTTCGATTTTCAGACCCACGCTTTATCGTCATTGATTTAAAATTATACTGGGCGTTTAAGTTTATCCGAATGCTTTAATTAATTTAGATTCTTTAATAAATTATGTAATTTATAATGATTAGTAATTTTACACAGCTTATAAAATGACATTTCCGCAAAAAAAACAAGTGTAAAGCATATTAGTTTCTAAATAATATTAAGAAACTAAACTTGTCTAGCATTGTAATTATAATCATGGAAAATGCTCTACGGATAATATCAGGTAATGGAATGTATGATGTTCGGACTTCGAAGTGCTGGCTCTAGCTTGATTTCAAACTTGTATTTCGTGGCTAGTTTGCGGAATTGTTCTCCGAAGAAAGACAAATAAACGGGGAAAAGATGTGGAAGGGGCATGCGCATAGGAAAGAGAAATCGCTATAGTCGCAGTAACCGGCAACTGAGCAAGTAATTCCATAAATCACACTGTGCAATTAATTAATTTTACGTTATAATATATAATCGCCGGCGGTAATAATTAATTAATTTCACATAGCTTTCCGATCGTAGACACTAATATAAATAAGTAATCGTAATAATTAATAATTAAAAAGTCATATTTTGTGTATTTTATTATACTACTAAAGTATATATTAAGAATTATTGGGTCGTATGATTACTGTTACTTACTGTAGTATCTGTGATTGAATAATCTTCCCATTATTGAATTAGTCAAATAGTTTATTGGATGTTACTGAATTTCAAAATTTCAAGTGTGATATGATATTTTTAAACAATACTTTATTGACCAAACCTAGAGATTGATAAATATTTTACAGTCTAACGGTTGAGAGTTGTAATTTTATTCTTTGTTTAGTGGTTTTCAATTTTATAACTTCTATGTCAAATTAAAGGAAGCGATATTAACGTAAATAGCCATAAATAATCTCTTTTTTTATTTCTAGTTGTTATATGTTTGCTCTATCGTAATTAATTTTAATTTTATATGATGCTCAAATTTGAGGAATTGGTAAATTATTTCTAATTGAAACAATGTTTCTCATTCTATGCAACGGAATGAAACAAATTAGACCCATAAATAAACAAGCATCTTTCAATGACGTGAGAGATTTGGATTCACAACTATATCTGTGGCTTGGTCGAAAAAGAGCCTAAATGCAAAATTAAAGAAAATGAGATTATGGGTCTACCGGACTAAACAAGTAGGGTTCGTTAATATGAAAAAGATTTGAACTGAATAATTTTACGCCTTCATGAAGATTTCAAAGAGAAAAGGACCTACCTATAATATGATACAATGCATATTTTTACTTAAATGCTCGATTATCTCAGAACTTGATTTTTGTTACATAGGCCCTTTTTCGACCAAGCCACTGAAATATAGTAACAAATATTATTATTAGACTCTTCATACTCACGCTTAACGGAAATAATGTAAATAAGAATTACAAACAAAAATGAAAAGAAAGTTAATAATTATAATGTGGGATAATTTTTATTTACAATAAGTTTAGAAATTTTTTGAAGCAATTTAGCAAGACGCTTTGGGCTCGTGTCTGGGAATTGCATTGATCTAGAGCAGTGTTTCCCAACGTGGGGCCCACGCCCCACAGGGGCAATTTGATAATTAAGGGGGGCAATTAAAAAATTGACTCGACACGATTTTAATCCTTTCGCTTTGGGTTATTTACATACAATGTAAAAAAGGTTGGGAAACATTGATCTAGAGTATTAGTTTCTTATGATTTATTCGAAAAAAACTGAGTAAATTAATATTATTAAGTTGTAAGCATCTGTTGAGTTTGGATATCTCTCATATCTCTAAAACAATTTTCTTTTTCCTAATGATTCAGATATTATTTTCTCTTTAGATATCCAAAGTCCTTTTCATCATTTCATGAAATCCTCTTTCTGACACAATTCCTTTTTTATGTCTCAACTTTTTTCCTTTCCTTTTTTCTTTACTGATAACCAACTTGAAATAATTATGACCCCGACAACACCATCTCCACCATCGATGAATGGCTCGATGAGGTCAGCTGATCGTCTGAACATCAATGATGATTGGATGATTTTATATGCAGATGTGCTCAAAGGTAGGGCGTTACAATTTTATAATCACTGGCGCCCGGTCGAGCGAACATGGAGGAGCTTCACTCTGGATTTATCTTATGCCTTTCCGGACCGTGAGACCCACGGAACTCAGCTGCTACGGGCAGCGAATTTGAAAAGCCGCGATTTTAAGATGCTGCACGAATACGCGCTGTC
>JAODFX010243670.1:0-12536 GCA_027580035.1 Dorylogaster longipes
ATTTGGGTCACTTACCTAAGTCATTTTTTTCGTGTTTTACTAAATACTTTTTTTTCGTGGCATTAATTTTCTCATGCTTACATTTAATGATTCTGAAAAGTTCAAGTCCCAAGTCCATTCCCTTCATATTTTCCCAGAAATTGAGTGAGTGGTGGTGGTGTTTGGTGCCCCACGCACCGGCAGCGAGGTTCTTCGGGCCGGTCGCGATCGCGTCCACGCCATGCACTCGCGTTCTTCCATCGGCGGCGTGTGCGCCCGGCTATAATACGATCGGCGCCGGTTTCGACGGGTGCACTTGGCGTTCGGCTCTCGGCGTGCTCGCAGTGGCGAAGAGCGATGCGCGAGCAAGAGACTCGACGACACTCCACCACCAGCAGCAGCAACACCTCAAGCTTCCTCGGCTGCAGCTGCGTTCCCGATCCCGGTACCCCCGTGCCCGGATACAACTTGCTCCAGGTGAGGACACTCAAAACTAGTGCTGGCCAAAATCACACACACGAAAAAACTGATCGAAACGGATTGCACATAGACGGTAAACGATTAAAGTATCGTAGGACCAAACTTCTACCGTGATTTCGACCTCCTTTGGGGTATTTGAGTTTTATACCTCTCTAAAACTGTCGTCAAAATGATTCCAAATGCTTGTGGTCACGACTTAACCACTCCAAAACAGGCAGAAATCACGGTAGACGAAACTAGCAGGTTCAACCAAATTGAAACATTTGAATTATACAATATACAATAAGCATCCGTCTAAGAGTCCATCCGGATGGGACAATTGTTTTATCCGGATCTTCGGATAATCCGGGTAAAATTGCCAGCTCGACCCAAAACGCTTTCGTTTTGCGCATTGCCACATTGTTTGCGCAACGCTCGGCCGAAAGACAAACCGTTTTTTCTTTCGTTTCATACGATACTGGTAATAAATACGTGTTCGACGAATTGCGTTACAAGAGCCAGCAAGGAGTAACCGATATGGCGAGTGTAATTTACGCGAACACCATGTGCACAGACGCGTTGATATCTACTCTAGTGAAAACTGCCTAACTTGGACACCTACGCAGATGGCCAACTTTTGAAAATCTACCACAAAATAGATCTGTAATTATTGCACAAAAACCAACCACAAAATAATTGAATCAACAAAATAAAACATACATACACTGAAGATGGCTTAAGCTTTCTTAGCTAGAGAATTTCTTGGAAATATGAAACATTATGAAATCTTCCCCATAGAAGCGTTCGGATTTTTGACGTTGAAATAATACGAATAGTAAATTGCTTAAATAGAAGTTAAACGTAGGAACCGACAATCTGAAAATGTGGCGGACCTAAAAAGATATTTAAAAAAATGCAAAAATAAGTAATTTTCAGTTGAAACTAACAAAATTAAAAAGCAATGCAACTAAATTCTGACGCTAGAAACCAATATGACTGAAATTAAAGATAGCAAAAAACATTTGAGTGGCATGCAATATTGCAATGGCCAACATGGAGATGTCTAAAAAGTACTCACGGAGAGGTGACGACCATCTCAAGGTGCAACGAAACGGGATTTTGGCCGTTTCCACAGATACGGGTGTCTAACCTAGGCAGGTGGCCAACTTGTAAGGGTTGCCGAATTGAATAGGTTTCAGTGTACTTCTTTAGGGAGTTCTGCGATTGCTCAAATGTGAGAGGCACGCCGAAGCGATCAGCCGTGAAAGTGATCATTTGCGAGCAACAATGCATGAATTCAACCGGCTTTGCAGAAATTGGAGCATACACCAACATTGGCAACAGTTCGCGCTGACACTCATTTGGTCATGTTCAATGTATTGCATGCCGAGAAACGAGAAGTGTGTTTCAACCTTTGAGCACACTTTCAAGCAACTTCGCAAGCAACGTGAGAATGTGGAAGTTCTTGTTGATTGCAACCGCATGGAGACACTTTATCACGAAATCAGCACCTTTTCTCTTCGGGCTTCAAGTTAGTGCCTGCATTTGAGAGCGCCGAGAAGAACGTGCACGATTTCGCCCGTCGATCTTTATGAAAAAGGCCAGCATTGAGCAATGCATCCGTTTCGCATTGCCTTTGGCATTCGCGAACGCAATGCAAAGTGATTGTGTTCGCAGTATTCTTCACAAGCTTATGTAGCATTTCGATCTGATTCACTGGGGGATGTTTGGAATTCTAATTGTATCCACGATTTGTCTTGAGAGAGACCTTTACAAAACGTTCCACAAACTTACGCAATGCATCTCAATCATTAAGATAGCTTCAGCTTAAATCGTTTCATGTTTGAACTGCGCAGGTTTGCTGATTTTGCAGAGAAGGAAGAACAAGCGAAGAAAATCAATGCATAACTAGCCATATGTTCAAATCGTCATAATCACTACACTTTGATTGTCCATGCATATGCATGCGCAATCATAATGATTCTGTAAGCACTACTAAGAATGCATAATGGGTGAGGCGTGGGTACAACTGGCGAAAGAACCAGAAGAAGGAGAACGAACAAGCTGCAAACGTGCGAATGCATGCATTAACCATTAATGATTAGAGGTCAGTTGTTGAACAGCAAGATTCGCCGCAAGTATACAAGTCGTTGAGTGAGACACTGCTCCACTGCTCCGTTCGAATTCCATTGTTAGCGAAACAAGATCAAGATCGGCAAAGCGTGTCGGTGTGCGAATAAATCACACCCATGATTGCAGCGCAAAGAAGTGAGGTTACGCAAGAACGCATGATCGACGGGCGCGTTCGGCATTCAATGCTGCAACGTTCACCGGTTGGAGAATTGCGCCGATTTGCATTGATTGCATCCGAGTGGCGTCGCGTCGGTCCGCCATCTTGGCGTCGGCGTTGAGGCACGCGCTTCCGGTCGCCCTGTAATGGCCGTCGCGTCGCCGGGGATCGAGCGCACGCATCTTCAACAATAATTACGCGCGTCATTTGCGTGTGCGTAAACATTGCGCATCGAGCGATTTGCAAATCGCCGACGACGATGCATATGCTTTTGACTTTGACCTTGCTGCGATTCGCGCACTATTCGTAATTGAAGCGACATTGACGCCGATCGCAATGCGCAAGTAATCATAACATATCGAACAGTAGCTGTATTTCAATCAACTTTGAAGTTAACTCATTTCTAATAGCTACATTTATCTACACTTAAGTGAATTTACACCGATATTGCTTGATACCTAACATATTTTAATTACACATTTCCATATAAAAATATCATCTGGAAAAAATTACCATTACTACATTGAGAGACTGTAGTGAAAAAGGATCTTAAGAATACTTCGGAGTAAGAGGGTAGGTAATACCTCAGGGTGGAAAAGCCATACAAAAAATATATAAAAATATTTTATATAAAAAAACAATCGTTAACCGAATCGTTGAGTAAAATAAGTTTTTGTGTGTGAATTGTGTGTGTGTTTTGTAAATACCCGAAGCATTAAAAGAACTCTAAGATGCATACAATTTGTGGTGAAAAAGATTTCTAATGTCAATTTTGATAAGCAAGGAAATTGTTGCTAAAATAATTGTCATTTGGCGAAATTCGATTCGCTCGAAGAACGACCCCGTAGCGAAGACAACGTATGCAATTTTAAGTCGAACGTTGCTGTTTTTTTGATGGTTTATTGCGCAAGATTGTTTGCAAAGTAGACATGTGCAAAGAAATCAGCGTTGTGCTCTGCTTTCTCGGCGAATTGAAACGTGAGCATTGTTATTACGCACTGCTACCTACTATTATATATTATTATATTATTCAGTTGCGTGCAGTGCTCATAAATCAGGTCAATGTTGTCGCCGTGAAAAGAATCCGATTTGCTTTCCTCATATCACCATCAAGTTTCGTCAAACGCATTTCCGCTTGAATGTGGTCGAAGTTTTCGTTCGCCTCCAGAATGTCAAGCGAAACGCAATCGAACGAACATTGGCTTATGCAATACTGAGAAGTGGAATTGAATGATAAATTGTAAATAGAGAAAAGGCAGGAAAGAAGTTACGCACTCATCAGGTATGCACGGATGATCGGCGAGTACGCATTTCACTCTTCACGCATGTCTTTGCATAAACGCATAATCGTACTTCGGAACTTTCTCCGCTCGTATCGGCTGAATGTGGCATGCTTTCTACAACGTATGAGGGCAGACTGATAGACCATGAGATGAAGCCCGGATTCGATCAGTTTGCTGCGAACGAGCGCCGCGCCATGCACGAACTTCGGTCGCCGATGAGATGCGTTCGCATCGCGGAAAGTTTGATGCCAACCGTTGCGCAAGTGAGTAGAAAGTGCTACAGGTGCTCGTCAGGGTCAGTTGCAGACGCGTGCGGGTCGGAGAGGCGACATCCGCTTTCCGGAAGTGCCGATGCGTTCGCCCGCAGCAGTCTTATCTGCGCACCTTTTTACTTTCACTCCACGTGGGGACCTTGAGTTACCCCAACGAATCGCTGTTTCTTCAAGAGGAAAAGATTCGATTTTGATGGCACCCAAAACCATTTGTGTTATTTTTTGATATGGAGACCCCTTTGCCCGTTAAATATGTGCTTGTGGGGACTGGGGTCCTCAAAACGAGCTTAGAGCAAACTCAGGTAACTGTGACCTCATCCTACAACATATTTTTGCTTTGTAATGTTGTTTGACAAGCCGTATTTATTTGTTTATATTCACCATCTGGTATAGGGCTTGCACCTCTATCCGGATTATAGAATTTTGATGGCACCCAAAACTATTTGAGTTATTTTCTGATATGGAGATGCCTTCGCCCGTTAAATATGTGGTTTTGGGGACTGGGGTCCTCAAAACGAGCTTAGAGCAAACTCAGGTAATTGTGACCTAATCTTACAACATATTTTTGCTTTGTAAAGTTGTTTAACAACGGATTATCCGGCTATTCCTTTATTTCTTTCGGATGGAATTTTAGGCGGATACTGATTACAAATAACAATCCGGACGGATAGGCGGATATCCGTTTGCATTCGTATCTTTTCGTCCATCTGCGTAACCGTATCCGGATAACAAAATACACAGATAGATTATCAAGATATCCGCATACATTGGAGGGCGGTAAACCGGATATCAAAATTGTGATTTTTGGGGATTTCCCGAAATTGTGTGCCGTAAATATGGAAGACGTCATCGAAATAGTTCAAGAAACAGCAGTTGGTCTTTCTAATGATGAGTTCATGGAAATCACTGAGCAAGAAGAGAACAAAAATATAGATCGTAGTTTGACCATCATAACTGAAATTATGTACCAATTTGTTGGAAACCATTCAAATTTTGACAGGAGTTCAAAAGCAAGAGGGGGCGTTATAGATTCTTTATCCACTTACAACTTATAACAGAAAGAAAAACGAAATCACAAGCTACATTATATGCTTTCTCAATAAAAAGGCAGAAATTTTGCAACACAGAATAGAGTGAATGAACTTAGAATTTTATATTTTTGTAAGTATCGGTTTATGTTGCTTTTATTTTTGTAAGAAATAAATGATTTAATACCTAATCAATTGTCTATGTCGTTTCAATTCGCCGATCTGCGTATCCAGATAAAAATAAGTCTACCGATAGTATCCAGATTAACAGGATATCGGTATAAATTTAAGCACAGATATCTGGATAATAGAATTGTGATTTTTGTCAACACTAATCTGACTAAACTTTTGTAGACTTGGTATTAAATCATTAATGTGACCGGGACATTTAGGATGATTCAACTTGTTGCCTATTCGCTTTATGAATTATGAATTTTATGCTACATCTGTTTCACATTTCGAATTTGGAATATCTGGTCACCTGACAGGTGACATTTGCAATTTGATAATGGCATACGAGCTTTTCGAGTATACTTTGCTGAGAGGAAAAACCATTCTGTTTTTGCTTTATTGTGTGATTCGAATAGGAAAAGCACTATGTACACTATGGATTATTAAATATGTACTACACATGTAAAAATCAAATTGACTGTGTTGCTTTTTCGGCAGGATCTTCCAAGTACCGCTATTCCAAAATGAAAATCAATTTGTTCATTGCCGCATTACTGTGGGCATCTACGTTTGCTGTTGATCTGGAGGTAATTCACGAATGGACCTTCTTGGACTATAATTTTCCCGATTTCGACCATGCCACTAAGTACAGGTAAGCAGGTTAACAATAAGAGACAAACGAATACCGCTCGCTGCTCATGTGTGATTCCATCTCTAGGCCCGAAAATACCGTCTTCACCGGCTTGGAGATCACCGACGATAAGCTGATTGTTGCGACGCCACGTCTTCGGGTCGGGGTGGGACCGACGCTCGCCTTCATACCCCGAAATGCGCCCAAGGGATCCGGTCCCCAGTTGCAAGCGTACCCGGACTGGAGCTATCATGCAGCTGGCATCGACAACAACACGTGCACCGGCTTCATCTCCGTCTACCGACTACGTCAGGACTCGTGCAACCGGCTGTGGGTGCGTAAGACGTCGCCGTGACCCGTGCATGCGAGGATCATGTCGACGGCTCCTCTTTGCAGGTGCTCGACTCAGGAGTGCAGACCTCCATCGACAACTTCCAGCGTGTATGCATGCCAAAGCTGGTCCTCATCGACCTGCGCACGGACCAAGTGCTCCGCACGATCGTCTTCCCCGCGGAGGTCCTGCGCCCCGCCACGCTCACCACCAACCTGGTGATTGACGAGACGCAAGGGACGTGCGACGCCGCGTTCGTGTACATGACGGATACGGCAGCGCCAGGTTGCTTGCACGTCTTCGTAGCACTCTCGTGGGGAGACGCTTCTTACGAACCTGCCTCAATGTGGGATAAAGCGTTTTCCCAAGACTCTTGCTCGCACTATTTGCTACACATCCGACATCTAATCACGATGTCGAATTTCAGGGCTGATCGTCTATGATGCAGCAAAGGATAGCATCTGGCGTTTCATGCATCCCAGCATGTTTCCCGATCCGGACTACAGCGACATGAACATCGACGGGGAGACATTCACGTTGATGGACGGCGTGGTTGGTTTGGGCTTTTCGCCGCACCTCGGATTGCTCTACTACCAACCGCTGGCCACCGACAGGTAACGTAGTTGAGCGTCTTGTCCACAAACAAAGCCCTCGTTACGTTCGAAAATATTACCGTAGAATTTACTCGGTCTCGACGACGGTCCTCCGTAAAGGTCCACTCGCCGAAAATGAGGTTCTTCCCGTTCAACTCGTGGGCCGCAAATCGTCGCAGGGCCTAGGCCTTGCAGTTGATCCCCGCGACGATACGCTCTACTTCAGCCCGATGACGGAAACCTCCCTGGCCTCGTGGAGTGCGAGCACCAATCAACAGAGGTGAGGTCTTCCACACAGGCACATGAACTGCAACACCACACTCCCGAATCGGTTGCAGTCTTGTCGCTTACGATCGCCAGCGCTTGCAGTTCCTCTCGGAAATACGCTGGGCCGAAAAGGATGCTGGCAACGTGTGGGCGCTGTCGACACGCTTCCAGAGGTTCTTCCGACGGACGGTCAACGCCGACGAGATCAATCTGCGCATCGTGCGCTTCCCGAAGACGACGATTCCGTCCTCCCATCAGCTGAGTAACAATCTCTACAGTTTCTAAATTACAACGTCGACCTCTTCGAGCTAAATTCAAACAACAATGATCAATTCAGGATGAATCGTGGAACGGTTGCACTGAAAGAGGGAAGAAGCATTCTAATGAGTCCAGTTGGAAGCGTTGCGAGCCATTTATACAAATCTCTATTTATTACTTCAAATATTCGTCGCATGAGACGTTACGAAATCGCCTATGGCGCAGCGTATTCTTATCGATCGATACAAATGTACAACATTCTTGTCGTGACCCATTCGGATCAACCTTTGTAAAGTGAATTGTAAATATACAAATGGATAATTGTCAGCGAGAGTCAACATTGATCTAGCGATGAGCAACGACGGAATGGCTGGAAAACCTTGATGACCAGAGCAGCACAAGCAGCACAAGCAGCAGCAGCAACAGACGAAAATGGAATTCACGGGCGCGTGGTGGACGACGTCGTCGACGTGGTCACACGCACGGTTTTCCGCATTCGCGTGAGCTAAGCGCGCACGGAGAGTCAGAGTGAGAGAGAGAGAGAGGGAGAGAGGGCAATTGTCGACGGCGGTCGAATTTCGTGTGCAGGCGCGTGTAAATTCGTTTGTTTGCGCGCTGCGTGCGATAAGTATAAAATGATTCGGAAAGACCGGACTGACCAGTGATCAGCACAGCGCGCTGGTGCACGTCGTCGACACTCGTCGCTGCTTCTTCGTCGGCGACAGTTCGCGCACCAGCTAACCGTCGAACCACTCAACTGGCTGGCGAATGTCGCAAACCGCTCGCGAATTGGGATGGCATTGACTTTCATTTTCACCGCGTAACGCAGCCGGCATTCCACGAGTGAGAGTCTTTCGCCGACGTGCCGCCACAGGGGTTGCTGACTTCCGCGCGCGAACCATGTGTAAGTATACTTCCTCCGGTTACCGGAAGTGGGGATTTGGTTCGAGTCTAAAGCGCATCGGACATTCGTACATAAAAGCCGAATGAAACTATCACTAATGACCGCTGGATCCGGGAAAATACATGTGAATGTCTCCGGCTGTCTTCGCGCATCGAGATACGTTAATTCGTGATAACGTAAGTATTTCTTAATTTGCGCCGTGAATATGGCAATTATTCGACATGCCGACGACGGCGGCGGCGTATGTCGATAAACATATTCGAGCTAAGCCTTGAAATTATCAAATCCACATTGCTTTAAGTCAGCTTAAGTATGGCGCGCCGTTCAAGGCGGCCAACAACAGTGCTTCTTCGAAGCCAAACGTCTATATTATTCGAAGCTTCCGCATGCAAAACAAGCAATCGTTAATTATCCCAAGATGCATATCCCACGCTTGCTCATTAGTTGCAAAACGTCGCTTATACAATCGTTTTGATGTGAATGCCATTTGATTACGATGTTTAAGCGCTTCTTGTTTTCACAAATCCAGCCATTTGCACATTGTTGCAGCCGTTGAACTCGCTTTAAATTATATGCCGGAACATGTACGCTAATGAAAAAAAAAGCCACGCAGCGATAAAGCGAATAAATGATACGTCTCTGCGCGACGCTTTATATTTCAATGCCAATTGAATAAATTGTTGAAAGTATATTCTCGTGCGAAGTGATGCCAAGCGTGAATAAATGCTGCCAATCGGTTGATGGTTATTTATGTACGTTTTGTCGAATTATGAGAGTTCGAAACAACATTTTAATAACACGTGTTAATAACAGAAACAGTCGATAGAGATCGAAAGAAGTTTGTTGTAAGATAAGTAAAAACACATTGAGCATTTTGCAACTTCGCAGAACTGTTGCTGAGGAGCAAAATGGGCTTTCGTTTTTGCGCATTCCACATGACGTGTAGCAATGCACGCTTTTGTCATGTGGAAAGGATCAATTAGGCTTAGGCAATTAAACGAAAGTATATAGCAATCCTATCGATTCGGATTGAATAATTCCCAACGAGCAGAAGCTCATTTTGAATGGGATTTCCGCCGAATAACAATGATATTCGGCTTGAATTCCGTAGCAGCGGGGAATCCCCCTTGTATATACCCGATGCGTTTATGCGCGCAAGTGAAAGCATCGCCAAAAATGTGCGCCGAATTTGCGCAATGGCTGCGAGCGCGGCAAGAAGACCGAGAATTGAAAGGCGCTCTGCTCTGCACGCGTATAATTAGCTCCAATTAATTACAGCGCGCTGGCAACTGCGAATTAAATTCCGATTCATGCAATTAGATTGGTCTCCTGACCGCACCGAATGCGCTAAGGTTGTAATCTGTCTCTTCAAGCGATTCTCGGCATGTAACCGATCCAATTCTCTATTACCGAGAACGTTATTATATCACGATCGATAAGAAATGAGCGAATGTTACGAATTGGCGCATTTCAACTGCTGCGCGCATATTTAATAAGCGTTTGAACGCCGCAGTGTGCAGCGTTACAACGCGCAACGCGGCGTAAACAAAATGAAGGCGCAAGTTCTCATCGTTGATGAGGACGAACGCCGAAAACGGAATCGCGCTGATTCACTTCTCCTCGCCGGCGAGATTACATGGTCAAGTGCACGCCGTGCACGCAATCAATCGCTGACGAGTAATTCGCGACGAGGAACTTCAATGCTGAATAGTCGACTTCTATGAGGAGCATTGACGACGGCAAATTGAGCGGTTTTCAATGTCACTAACGCCGATGTCATTCTGCATGCATCAGCACAACAATTGTATTTGGAATCTACTAGCTACTTGCTGACTTGCGAATAAAGCCATTTGAACCCGTTCAACGAGAATGAGGATGATGTATTCGAAGACAATCCACAATTTCCCATTCGTCCATAAAGAAAATGAGGTTAAGATCACAGTATTCGTCATGCTAAGGCAATATTCGCAATATAAATTCGGATAGACAATGAACTAAGTCCATTCTTCCTCTATTATTTATTCCAACGAGAAGTATGTTTAATAATAATATACTTTATTTGTTTTAATTACTCTATTTTAATTTCAAATATGATTTTGTTTCAATTCTAATTTCACATTCACGATCGAAAGCAGTTTAGGTCATGCGAAAATTTGCAATTTATAAGATTTTCCAAATGATAATAAATTTAGTTTAGTTTTCGTTTCGGAGCAAATGAGTAATTTCGTTCAATACAGTCATGCGAAATATTGACGAACCAGTACAAAGTTAGCCACAAAAATGCAGCCAATTATTCCTTCCTTCCCATTTGCAATAATGAGGGCGCACTTAAAATAGTTCATATGCTTACAATTAGAGCATATTATTGTGCCATGGAATCAGCCATTGACGAAATAACTCCACAGTAAGACATAATCGCACAATATGATTGAAGAACTTACAATTAGTTGAAAATAAAACGTGGTCAGACACGATTCGATACTGCATTTGTCTTCAATATGTTGAATGGAGATGTTGTTCCGAACTTGTATTTGACTGCATATTGCATGCATACTATCACTTTGTTTTGAACAGTATTCAAATCAAGTAATGCATGAAACGACGAAATCTCCAAAACTAAATATTGTACAGTTCGGTTGCAAGCAGACAATAGGTACATCGTACTGCTGCTTTCATTCAAAATGTTTAACTGCAAAACATCGATCAAATTTCATCAGATCCAGTTCCATCATCCTGCAAGGTTGTATCATCTCTAGCTAACAATGTTATCCAGCTTATCCGGATATCTGGATACGACTTCTATTTCATCCGGATGAAATTTTAGACGTATTCTTTTTTTCATCCGCATACGGATACACGAATGGACGGATGAACGGATTGAAAAGGGATGGAAGCAAATTTATACGTCTCTTACCGCAAACACTTCAAAACTGTCGTCAAAATCATCCCAAATCTTTGAAAATGAACGGTCTCCGAAATTTCGCCCAACTGAAATAAAACCATCTATCCGGTTATCCGGATAAATTTTGGCATAGATATCCGGATACCCAAATTGTAATTTTGACCAGCACATGTTTGCAACCATTGAAGGAAGAAGCAATTTCCCATTCGTACATCATGAAGTGCGTGCTGTGCGTATTCGCATTGCAAAATTGTGCCAGCGCAAACGCAATGCTGCCATTATTTGCAAATGATTTAGCAAATCACGCGCATCGTTCGGTCCCCATTGTTGGAGTCAACGCACGCGCAAAAGCAGCCGATTCCAAAACGAACGCTGGGTGCGCGTTATGCAATGGGCCTCTCAATTACGATCTGTGATTGCCGAACAGTGTGCGACAACGAACGAGCGGCGCCAATCACGAAAGATTGCCCGAGAAGAAAATGCGCATTATGGCAGCGTGTCTTTTACGAGGCAGGATCGTTATACAATCTTCGCGTTGGACGACGTCACCATAACTGCAACTGCAGCGATTTCTGAACGCGCCTGGAGCTAATCGCCGGCTGTTACTGTTATGCGTTTGCTGCAGTCTCTCTCTCTCTCTCTCTCTGTCTCTCATAATCGTGACAATATGTGGAACCAACATTCTTTCTGCGTTGCCAACGAGATTGACTTATTGTCAATTAGAAGCAATAAGAGTCCGAGTGCCCTCGTAAGAAATTTTGAGAAATGATAGAGAGATCAGTGTAAAGTTTTCAAATGACGCGTGCAAATTTGGGAATTTCGAAAATGAGCGCAACACAAAATCAACATAGCAACTCGAGCAGATCTAATTCTAATTCGTGTTATCTAAAATCTGGTTACCTAAAGTCTTGGTCTTGCACATTTGTATACCAAAACTAAGACCGCCTAATAGGGCGCCAGTGGCCTAGTAAGAAAATTTGAGAAACGATAGAGTTCATCATTTACTGAATGTTGTATCAACTTCGTTTGATCTGATTTGTTGTAACTTCTAAACGATTGGGCCTGAAAGTAACAAATTTGAGCTCTGACGTCATTACTCAGAAGCCCTCTAACGATCTTGAACTCAACTTTTGAGGGACGCTTGGCATCGTTGCACCAAAGTGTTCGA